>JAAGNO010001426.1:127253-143605 GCA_033439905.1 Ceryle rudis | reverse complement strand
GAACATCAATATTAGAGTTTTCTTGTGTTATTCTGGCATTTGATATACCATTAGCCTGAGGCAGACAGATACATAAATGGATGAAGCAGACCACCCAAAAGTAAAACCAGCATTACTAATACAGGTTATTTTAAGCAAAAAGCCTGAACTACTTTACAGATGAGATTATTTTTTAAAATACATTTTAGTAAATCACAACATTTGAATGGAAATACAATTACAACCTTAATGCACATATATCTATATGAATCTAAAAGTAGTCTTTTAAAAGATATTTAAGCACTGTACAATATATAAACGTTAAAAATGGCCTTTTTTTTTGTTAAAACATACTGTTCCTTCACCGATTATAGAAAAAGAACAGACTCTAATAGACATAAGTGTTCTCTCCAGAGTATTCAACCAAACTGACTGCAATAAAGAGACTTCAAAAAGCAGCGAGACGAGAGATGTTCAAAGCACCTTGCAGCTTTGGGCTGCTGGCCTCTACTGCTGTTTTTAATACAGTTAGGTTTAACTTGGGAGCGGATAAAAAAATTGACAGAGATATTTTCTGAAAGCTTTGATCACCACACCGTTTGTAACAAGCTCTAAAGTAGTGATTGAGATAACACTTAATCTGGGGCTTCTTATTTCAAGTGCAAAAACATCCCCTCCCACCTATTGCTCACAGACTCCTGCATCAGCATAGGAGACTTAAGATGCAGCCTGCACAGCACTAACACACTATGCTCTCTAGCAGCAGATTCCTTCTCCAGCATGCTTATTTTCGTTTCCTTACCTTTAAAAGGCTGTCCAAAACCTGCTAAGTTCCCCCAGACGATTTCAGTTCAGAGCATTCAGCAGCGCATCCGCACAAAGCTTTGCCATTGCGAGTGTGAAGAGAAAGAGCTGCTGGGATGCTGAATGGCACATCAGCCAACTTTGTGTGTATCTCCGGCTCCCTGAAAAAGCTGGACTGAAATTTTCCTCGCTTGCGGATTGGATTCAACAGCACACAGTGACATCCAGAGAGAGCAAGGCTTTAAAAGGGAACGGGGGAAGTGGGTGTGCGGTGTGTGTGTGTGTGCGTGTGTGTGTGAGAGAAAGAGAGAAAGGAAAAATCCTGCCGGATTTCATAAAACCTTGCCTGTGAAATGTAAGGTGGTCTTCTGAGTCCAACAAATGCCTGTGAAACTACTCTTCTGTAATGTTTTTGGTTGTACTGTCTGCCTTAGGATGCCATCAGTTTAAAGGCTGGTATTTCAATATAGAATGTGTTAACTATTCCCATTACTAATATATTATGAGCATTTCAGACTTCATGTTATATAAAGAAAATGTCATATGTGAATAAAAATAATTTTTGATCTAGACTTCAATTTTACTAATTTTCTGTGGATTATTTTTGTACCTGTTTTTGTACTAGTTTACTAATTAGCATGAAAAAAAGTTTCCCTTCCCATACAGATATTGGTGTTTACATATCACAGTATAGACTGTTTCACCTGTTTTACTTATCAAGTCCTTGTAGAAAATCTACCTATAACACCAAGTTCTGAATTTACATGTTTCATGCTACATTCAGTCTAGAATAAATCAGAGTTTACTGAAACACTACTGGGCACATTACACCATGATAAGGCTTTAAACAGTCTTCAGCAGAGCACTGCCTACACTATTCTGATAAATCTGTCTAAAATGGAACATTTTTGTCTGTTAGAGCTAATGTTGCTCACACTATATACAATATACAGATCGGCTTCTTTTTCTGCAAATTTGGTCCTTGACATTTTAAGAATTTCTGGTCCTTGACATTTTAAGAATGATGTTGAAGAATACATGCTTTATCATATATTCTTTCTCAATCCATATTAGCACACAAATTTATTTCCACTTGCTGACAATGAAAAATACCATTTTCCAGTGTCTCTATACTTTGGCAATGGTACAGCAATTTGAGGTTAGAAGCTGAAGTAAAAGTGCCAGGAAGATAAGAGGCCAGATACACCACAGAGGTGATGACCTCATTTGGCATGAAATACACCTTGGATATATAGTTTAAATAGCACAGTTTATTTCAAGCAGTACTTATTTTTAGTGAGGTTGGTTGAGGCGGAGCACCTCTATCACCTCCAAGGTCTTAGGTGGAGCACCTCTATCACCTCCATTAAAAGAAGTAAGAGACATAATAAAGGACAAGCAGGAAAAAGGACCACCAAGGTAAAAGCAATGGCAACTTCCGCAACTATGAATCTATTCACCGTGTTTTTCTTTTCTTCACAAACATTGAATCTGTCTAAATGATAAGGAGTTAACATTCCAAATTTCATTGCCAATTATGAGGCGCTAAATTGGCCTGTATAGGTTTTCATCTCCTATTGACCTCATCAAACAGCTGTGATTTCTAAGCAATCAGTCTTTAATGAGTTTAGAAACAACAAACAGAAGTTAAAATGCCAGATGTATTTCATTAATCTTTTTTTTTTTTTTAATAAACTCTCTTAAGATGTATATCTGGAAAATTGTAAGTTTAGTAGGTACAAATGTTCTTTGGTTTTGCTTTTTTTTTTTTTTTTTTTTTTTTGCTAATGCAATCATCCTCTAGTGACTGAAAAGGAAGAGCAATACTTATGCTCTGCCTCTGTCTTTTTAATATAGTCAGTGCCTTATCAGTACTCAAACACACTTCTGTGAGCATCTTTGGAAAACTAGCTAGAATGCTCAAATGCTTTAGTTCTCTTTCAGTCTTGTTTCATTTTATTGTCTTACAATGCAAACATCTGTAATGTACTGAAAACTATATTGCAAATTTTAAAACCTGGCAAAATATGTGCACCTAATGAAAAGAACATCTCAGAAAAAGCTGAAATGCACAATGTAGCTACCAATTGCAATTTGCTATACACCCATCACAAGTAAATATCTTTAAAGCTTACAATATGGATAGAATTTTTTTTCCTAAAGTAGATTTTTGTCAGTACTTGTTAATGTTAGCTAAGATCACCAAAAAAAAAAAAAAAAAGATACTATAATAATAAAATAAATATATTAATTGAAGGGTAGAATGTAAGCTCATTGAAAGAGCTGTGAACAGAATATAATTCTTAGCTGCAAGCTCAGTGATTAAAGTACTTAGCATTTAAGGGATGTTATTCCATCATCTTTCCTGTGCACAAAACCCACTGAAAGCAAAATGGCCCAAGACTTTAAATGGTTTGCTTGTTTAGGTTTGATGACTAAGTAAGCAGGAATCAAGATAACCTTTTGGCAAATAATTCCTTACCTAGCTGTTAGAGTACAGCAAACTATTTCAAGAATTGTATTGAACATAGATTTCTTGACTAGTCGTGTGCACTTACCAGTTTATTGTGTTCTATGCAGTTATATTGCATATACATAATAAAAACACATTCGTAGTTCCTTTTGACTGTAGTATTTAAGGACCAAATATAAAGCAACTTCCTTGGAAAAAGATTCACACACTTATCCCAAATTTGGTTTATGCCATATTCTAAAATAGTTTTACTATCATCCCTAACATCTTGCAGCTTTTCAGCAGATAAAAGCTAACACCTCCACAGCTCCCCAATCAAACACATTTCTTTAAGAAAGCCACAGAACTAGACCCCGGCGGGGGGGCGGGAATCACTAAAATGACCCTGTTGATTGCAGCTATCAGAGAACTACAGAGAGATAAAATGGTTTCTAAGTTATCTAAGCTTAAGTGTATGGAGAAAAAAATACTTTGACTTAGCAAATGGATAGGAATTCAACAGAGACATAGATGTGTTTGCCATTAGTTCTACAACAGACAGGCAGTTGCATGTTTAAATAGATGTAGATAATCCACAGAAAGCTCTAGCTAATGTAGAAGACATCCCATTTGCATGTTAAAAAAAAAAAAAAGCATATCAGTGTAAAAGGTCCATATCAGAGAACTTTGTGGCCAGCCAAACTCCATGAGGGTTTTCTCATTGCACTTGGATCATCATTTAGAATAACTCTGTAATGAATGTACAACTGACCTTGCCCTGATTACTCACACTTCTGCTTATGACCATATGGGAGACTGTATTTTGCATGTCAACAAAAGCCTGTAGTGCAATGGGTAACCAAAGGCAGGAGAATTCATGAAAACTCTAGGGAAAAGAGTGGCTTAAGTTAGAGGTAGTGAATGATACTAAATGAGACTGACAAATCTATCAGCTTTGAAAATTTTGATTCACTGTCCTGCTGAGCCAGACAGTTTTTGGTCAGACAGGTATCATAACAGGAATGCAGAGGAAAAAAATAATTTCAGCAGAATTAAAAGGACTGTATCTCAAACATGACATTCATTCTTTGCCAAAACAGCACAAAAGTATAAGGCAGACACAACAGGCACTTTATAGGTTATTTGCAGGAGGTATTAAGACTTCACAGTAAAGGTGACATAGATGGGTAGATCATCTTCAAAAGGCTCCTTCTTGCTATAAACTCTATTTTTTACTGCTAAAAACAATTTAATCTTGTCTTTAAGTTGCTCTTATCATTTCATTTGGCCAAAGATTCTTGAAAAAAAGAAATTATACAAAGGATGTAGTCACACCTGAAATTGGCATAGTTTATAACCTACTGTGCGTGGCACATAGGATGGGAGGAATTGCAATATTACCACTGAGAGTTGTAGATACATGTAATTCTTTATCTTTCTAGCATTTACATCCATGTTTCTTACTGCCCATGATTTGACAAAAATTTAAATGTTAACACAGGGACTTGCCTTGTTGACGCAGTACACAAACAAGTACTGCAAATACTACAAGGACACGAGCAGGAATGAAAAATTACATTAAGAGCAAAAGAATAAAAACAATAACCTTCAGTTTGCTCTGAAAAAGTGTACACCCCTGCACAGCAGTACTATGAAGTCTTAATTTACTTAACCACACCTAGTGTTTTCTTCTTGTTCTTTCTGCATGCCTTTTGTGTGGAGGAACCTCAACAGTCTCAACCTTAGGCTTTATACATCACCCTTCAGACCTACACCCATTTCTACAAATGTATCAGATCATCCAGATGAGCTTAGACACTTTCTAGATACCATAACAAAAAAAACATGTGCTTAAATTAGATGGACTTTTGCTTTGTATGATTTGTTAAGCACAATTCCATGGTTTCACTATGATCTACGTCCCTAGGTTTGAAATCCTTGCACAGTATATGAGATATTCTGAAGGTGTGCATGAACTTGAAATGAAGACAAAGACTCAAAAACTCTCATGGGTAAACTCTCTTGTTAAGTCACTCACTGGAAAGTATATTTTGTTTTGTTTATTTTACCTTTCTTTTTTCCTTCTAAATAGCAAAGGTTTTAAGTAGATGAGTTTTGTTATTGTCAGGGACACTAGCTTAGATTGCAGGTGGCTATGTTTCCTGAAAGTTATATTAAAAAATATATTATTAGTATAACCTCCCAATTATAAGTTGTTAGCAAAGTTTCTAAAGGGATAGATATGTAATAAATTCCTTCACACACTTACAGCATCAAAGGTGAACACAGAAAGGAGTGGAAAGTGCTCTTTCACCTATTACAAAAAGTACTGCCTGTACCTGCTGTGCTATCAGCGTGGTAGATCTTTGTGCCAATATACTGCCTATGTCTTCCGATACAATTGCCAGCTCCTGTCTTCAGTTCTTAGCTCTTGTGCACATTACTTCTAGATGCAATAGTGAGTTTATCTCAAAATTTTGCTTTGATATCAAACTTTTATCTCAAAACTTTGCGTCTGAAAAATAATACAGTCATATTGTACAATGTTACTTCTCTGCAGGCAAAATAATAAATTTTCCAAAAGCCTATACATGGAGTACTAGTGATTGCAAAGGGAAAAGGGATGCTCTACCTATATTCTCTCTGTTGATATCACCAATACTGATCACCTGCCTTATTGCCTGATCAAGTGACTGTTCACCTGACAGTTATTAGGGAAGAGGGGTTAAACAAAATTCTCATCCTGTAGTTGACATCATCACATCTCAGTCCCTTGGATTGAGCATGGCCACATAAGGACATCAGGACATAATTTATACATTAATACATTATTAGAGAAAGATTTAATAAAAGAAGGTGATTCACCATGACAATAATTGCTTCATTCTTATCATCAAACAAGCATCAAAAAGCTTAAATTTTATCTTCAAATTATAATTTTCACTATTTCAGTCGAGAGAAAAAATGTCAGTGTTTTGCTGCTTAGTATTTTTAGACCAATTTAGACATTGAAGAAAATTACAAAGTGCATTCTAGGAAGGTTGTCAGCTGTATTAAACATCCTGAATAGTTCCAGTAGCTGTAATATATATATACATATATATATTTACATATATAATCTTACCACCGAAAAGCACATTTTAAAGCTAATATTTGATTTTGCTCCTTCTGCATGTCTTCTCGTTCCATGCAAGATGAAATTTAGCATGAGAAATTGTTCTGTGATGAAATAGAGCATCACTCAAAGTGTGCACACCAGTTAGAAAGATGAAATTATTCCACTTCAAAGAAATGTACGTTCTATTTAGACTTGTATTTTATCACACTGGGCTTGGATCTTAAATATTCATTTTGATTATGTATTATTTCACTGATTTATTCCCTCATTAATTCACTTCTATAGTAATGTGATCAACTTCAATGGATATATTTAAGCTGTTACATACATCTTATCTCTTTGTGCTGCACCAAATTCCTCCATCAAAATAGTTAATTAAGAAATAAAATAAAATTTCTCTTAATCTCACACTAAAGCATAATTTTATCCTTGAAAAAAAATACAACTTAATTATGAAAATGAATCCATGAATTATATGAAGACATGTGGGTAGTATTAGAAATGAGCATAGCAAATGAAAAGTCGACACAGTATTCATGTTTGATTTAATACATCAAAAGTGAAGCAAGAGTATGTCTAGAGAGCTCAGTGGTCATATCATCTGAGAGATATATAATAAACTAATGAGTGTCAATAAGAAGATAAAATGAGATACATTAATTTTGCTACTTAATGGTTTGTAGAGTCTGTTTATTTGCATTCATTTTGGTGTCTCTGTTAAAAAGGCAACATAGTACAAAAGGACTCAGTCTCCAATTTTTTTCTCCTCCTCAACAAGATATTTTCGCTGAGAGGGCAGGATCAGTTAGTCTGTTTATTCATGAATTTCAAAGAATCTAAAGGAGTTAAGTTGTTTTTTCTCAGTGAAATTGATGACCTTTTAGCCCTCTGCTTTCTCAGATGACTTTGAATACCTTATGCGCTTTATCTGCTTATCCATCTATGGAAGAGAACATAAAATTTACTTATCTGGAGTATCTAGTATTAAAAATATGCGCATGTTGCTGAAAGATGTGGTGATGTGTATATGATCATAGGGAAACATGCCGTTAGATGCATGAATAAGGCAGTGATAATTCAACTGCCTCTTAGTAGAATGTAAGATTGTTTAAAAAAAGTTTGTTTTTTTTTCACTAGCAAAATGGAGGAGACCATAAGACTTTATCTTACAGTAAACACACTGCCATTCAAATCACAGCCAGATAAGTTACTGAAGGCAAATTCTTCCTTTTTTTTTCCCCCCCCCTACTTTCTTCCTTCTGGTTCTTTTCTGACTCAGTCACCAACAACATGAACAAGACAGTAATGGCAGCTACAGAAACTCCACGTTTTCAGGAGCAGAAAGTACTATCATGTTCTATTTGTGTCATCATTGTGGCCGATGTGACAAGCTGGAATTTTACAAGGCTAGGTCATGAGTGAAAAGTGATATTTTGTATCACAAAGAAAAAAATTGTTACACAAAAGACAGCCCATATTTAGTTAGTCCCATTTCTCTTCCCAGTCTAATTAACTCACATATGGATGATAGAGAATTCCAGGCATAGCTAATGCAAATTATTTTTTAATTACCTGTAAGTATCTATGATTGACAACAGTTTAATCTACCAATTAAAAAACCTCCAACATATCAGCTAAAGCATCTACAGTTATTCAATATAGATTTCTTATAGTGCCAGGACTATTTTTTTCCAGTTTCTGTATTTGGAATCTTTGCTGCCACCTTCTAATGAAATAAACATCAGCTACTTTTTTTTTTTTTTTTTTTTTTTTAATGAAATGCAATAAACAGGATATTTTAGCAATTTATTAACGAAGTCATCTAATTGTTTTGTTATTGCATGCCTTTATTACTTGTAAAAGCTTGAAGTTGGGCTTGAGAATATATATATATAAAATAAATAAAACCATTGTGTATTGTGCTAGTATTATGAAGGTGAATAAAAATAGATAGCATCGCAATTGAATAAATTCATTGTTACAGGCTTGGACAGAAATCATAATAGGGATAGAATACTGCCACAATTTGGCTAGATAATAGAGGTGCAGATAATAGACAGTTTTTTCCATGTTAGAAAAGCTGCAGAAGAGTCATTGAACACCTTCAAGGTCAAATGTAAACTTGACATCGTATCGCTTATACCGCAATGTCATAAAATGAAACATCACAGGTATAAATTTATTAGTGTGAATAAAAACTTATATGGTATTTGCATTTTGAAAGTAATATGGAAACATTAACTCCTTAATCCTCAAAATACTTTAGGAAGATACCATAGGAAGTACAGTAAAGTGAAACAGATCATGGAAATGAAAAAAGAAGAAAATTAAATTCACAGTTAAAGAAAAAGCCTATATAAAAACTGAATTAGATGAAACATTTCCATGTTTCTTATGTATATGCAGTCCATAAGGACACACTGAAAAAAAAAAAAAATCCATTAAATAAAATCAGCAGAAGAAGAAACTGGATGGCTATATAAATTCTAAATGCCTTGGAATTGGATAATGCCGAAAACAACTATCAGTCTTTTACATGTGAAAGTATAGACACCACTGAAGACCGTAAAATTATATTTAAGATTGACTGATGATTCAGCTAAAGATTTCTGTTTTGTTAGACTGAGACATGGCTGTTCCTACCTTTCCTAATGTCTTGGGCAGGCATATTTTTTTTATGAGAGCTAGTTAGGAAGTTCATCCAATAAAGGTCATGAGTCATCCCAGAAGATATACTAGTAGTATCTTCCCCCCCGGCCAATTTCAAAGACACAGCTCTTGTTTTAATTCTGCCTTAGTTTCAGCAAATAGGGGAGGGCTAGTCATGTGGTATTCGCAATCTATTTTACACTAACTTTTTCCATTGTTCTAGACAATGGGTGCCTCCCATCCTTCTGATGTCTTAGTAAAATTAACATCAATACATAAATACCTTGGTTATCCTGCCCTAGGATTTTACCTTACAGTACATTTCCATATATAACTCTACTGACAAGTACTTATTTTCTACCATCCAACTCCAATCCATCTTTGCACAGAACATTAATTGAATGCCTTAAAACCCATTACTTGTTGCCCTAGAACAGTTAATTTCAAGATAAATGTTGAAGATAGTTCAAAAGTGGCAAATCCAAAGTTTATGGAAAATGTAGCAATGGGATTTACCTTATGTTTAACTTTTTATATCTACAGACAGATATCTGTACCTGAGCTAGTTATCTAAACTCTGCAGCTAATAGATGCAGATACTTCTAGGGCACAATAAGTCTCGTGTTAGTGTGGATATTTAAAATACATCAGATGAATTTTATCTCAGATACACCTACCGCTTTACATTATCCACAAATGGAGTTCAGAATGATCCCCTGTCTACACTGTAGACATGTAAAGCTAAGTGAGGTGAATCTCACCTTATGTATCCATATTAAAAAATGAAAATACTTCTATGCCTTCCATGCACTGGAATGGCTTTCCGTTATATATATATACATATATAAGTTTTCACATATAAATTTTGGTTCAGAGCATTTTAGGGATAGGATTTTTGTGTTTTACTCTAACAACTGTATTCCCTGAATTTTGAGCACAAACTTTTCCCTGAATATGAGAGGTTTAGCTTCTAGACATGTTGCACGTCAGTATGGTCTCTTAGAATTTCTCAGAAAACTTAATAGAAGTAAAAGTTAGTGGAGTTCATGACCTTAAAAATAAATACCGAACGCCACAATAATTTAGAAACTCACTTTCATATCTTTTTTTGTGGTATACTTCAAAAGTCTGATTCAAAGGAAAATAGCTATCTTCATTGGACTTTGACATCAGACTCAGAATAATTACAACAGGTGTCACAAAGTTTTATGTTGTTTTATTTAGAGAAAAAGTCAGTGGACCTGTGTATATACAGTGAACAAAGGATATAGCTTTTATAATTTGGTGTAATAAAACACTAAAATAGCAAATAGCAATTCAAACACTAAACAAATGAAATCTGACCTGTATCAAATGTTAGATATACAGTGTGAAATGGCAATCAAGGGTGCCCACCAAAGAAACAATTTTAAAACTGAATCCTTTCAGTACAACAAAGACCCTATGAAGTCAGAAACCAGTGGTCATCTACTAACTATTTGAAACTATAGAATACAGAAAAGTTTTTAACAAAGTAAAAAACAAGGATGGAAAAGGCAAAACCAGATTCATTTGGGAACACTAAATAACTTTTACACCGTCTCCAACAGCATCTGTAGGGCAAAGCTGATGCAGACATCCCTTTAATGCAATGTAACCACAACTTATCAAGTCTGTCCTAGTTAGATCAGAATTAGCT
Source organism: Ceryle rudis (assembly GCA_033439905.1). Taxonomy (NCBI): domain Eukaryota; kingdom Metazoa; phylum Chordata; class Aves; order Coraciiformes; family Cerylidae; genus Ceryle; species Ceryle rudis. The sequence goes on along the minus strand of JAAGNO010001426.1, from coordinate 132,925 downwards.
CCACAGTAACAAAACTACCAAGCCACTAGCTAACAAGAAGTCATTTTGTTCACATTATCTATATTCATTACTTATTTTTTATAATCACAATATACCTTAAACTGTAGCAGATTAGTATTTTCAAAACTTGAGAGCTGTTTTTATGATGAATGCACTACACAATAACTAGCACTTAGCTCTGTCATTTAATACCTTTTTAGAAGGAATACTGTGAGTAATCTGAAGTCCATGTCAAGTATGTATCATGTATAGCCAAGCTTCTTTCTTTAGTATAAATATAAAAGTCTTAATTGCCCTGATCATAAAGTGTAAACGTCAAGTTCTCCTGTAGCTGACCTTACTCCATCCAGTTAGCAGATCTATTTGATATTTGAAGCTTACAGAAGGTTTTAACCAGCAGATATTACAGATCTCTAATCTGGACTGAAGTAGCTGTTTAAACTTTATTATGTGTTAAAACCTGAATTTATTAAATGGATTTTTTTTTCTCTCTTTTTTTTTTTTTTTCCTCCTTATCAGGGCACCTCAGATTAGACCAGGTTTATAAAACTAGATTGTTTCTTCCAGAAAAACAAAAACAACATAAAAAGTCCATTTCTCTCCTCAAGTTTTATTTGGATGAAACATTCACTAGGACTGAACCAGATCTGATTACTGGGAGGCCTATTCTTCTCAAAACTAGATTTAAAAAAAAAAAGGATAATAATGTATGAAGTAAATCGGGTTTCAGTGTCAGTTGTTGCAGAAAACCACGTGCTTTAAGAAAGCATTTAGTATTGGAATTTGAAAAAATATAAAATAATAATAATAAAAAAAATCAAGTATTTGCATGTTGCTTTGTTTCTTGCTTACCTCTTGCTTGAGACATGTTAATGTCTTTATAGCATAGTCTTGAATAGTGTGCTTTGATCATCTATTCCACCTACAGTAAAGACCTCCTGCAGAAAACTTACAAACTCCTAATTTAAAATGGATATCTCCCACCAGCCAGAAATAATAAAATGTATTTGCTGACATCCTACATAAGGTCTATGAGGAAAAACAGAAAAAACTGTTCAAGCTGAAGCTTGATTTAAGAAGCATAGATCTGTGTGAACTAGGGCTGTCTGAAGAGCCAGAGCTCAGTTAAATGCACTTAATAAACAGTGTACTTCTTCATTTCACAATGCATTTATCATTTAATGTCATATGCAGAAAAACTATGGAAGGATCTTTCTTATTTTTGGGTAGAAAAGGAGCAATTTTCAACTGAAAGTGTTAAACTAAGAAAGAAGAGTTTCTGGAAACAAACCCATTTGTTGTCCAGTATCTGCTTGTCATTCAAGTGCTTATACTCCACATCCCTCCTGTAGGTAGTTCTAACTGAAGGATACAGTTTTGCATGTTACAGGGAAATCTCTCTCTCTGGGATTAGGTTGACCATGACTTATGCAGCTATTAAAAAACAAAGGAAAAAAACCCAAAACAAAACAAAACAACCCAACCCAAAACCTCTTATATGATAACATTACTCTTACAGAGGAATGTAACATTTGCAAAGAACCCTGTTATCCCTTCCAAAACCCCACAACTTATTTTCTTCAAAGCTTCAGGTAACTCCCTTGTTCTAAGACCGCAAAATAACATGGGAGAAATAGATCTTTTCTAGGAGAACATAAAAAGATAAGATGAAAGGTAAATCTGACAATGGACTTAAACTAACATTCAATTCCAAAGAGGTGTTTTTTCTTACCACATCACTAGCATATTGCAAAATCATCTGTTTGCCTTTCCATTGAGTCCAGTTTTATGAAGTGCAAAGTTTTAAATTACTATTTTTATGCCTCAGCATAGTCTCAGCATTCCTGTTTAACTAGAGAACCATTTTTAATAAGATAAACAATAAATCTAATCTCCATAGATAAAGCCCTCTATTTTTGTTTGGGAAAAAAAAAAAATAAATCTGAGTCCTACATTTTATCTTATGATATCTTCATAAGTCATGTGTTTCTCAAACTGAGAGTACATTTACACTACTGACCATAATACTAATTAATGGAATTAATGGATGGGTTGCAGGGAGAGGTGACAATTCATATTTTACTTTTGGTGCCTTGCTTGACATTGTTAATTACTTTCACGTCCAGTAGTAGGACACAGAACAAAGTCTTTTACAGCTCTGGTCATCCTGTGAAGGATAGATTGCAGAGAACAGATTCCTAGACAAATTTCTGCCAAATAGAAATGGTATTTATTGACTGTTCATTTATGAGTGAATATCCAGAAATCTTATGAAAGAAGGCTTAGCTAGAAGGCAGGGGAAAATAATAAATAAATAAAAAAAAAAAAAAAAAAAAAAGAGTGCTAAGACCCCATATATACTTCCTGTACATACAATCACATTCACTTAGAACTCTAGTATAACCACCTTCTGGAAGAATGAAGTAGAAGTGGTAGCAAAGCAGAGTAACCAGCAACCAGAGGTGGAACAATAATTAGGTATGCTGACACATTGCAGCAACTGGAAAGGACAGTCCAAGTTTTGGTAGCTTTTACTTCTGGCAGAAGATTTTTCTGCCTGTAATGTCTCAGTTAAACTAACATTCATGCTACTTCAGCTGCTTTGGTTTCTGCTATGGAATATAGCAGAATTTCCTAGAATTTCCCAGTTGTAGGAGATTTTACTTGTCTCTTTCTTCACCTGGACTAAAAAGTTCCAGGGATTCTACTATCTTGCTACAAGGAAAACGTGCATACTTAGGAGCTCCCTCAAAGGTGCGTTGTCCTAACTTTCAGAAATCAATTAGACATTCATGTGCATGTTGAAACACAGAAAAATTATAAGAAGTCAAACATTGAAACATAGCCTATTGCTATGTTTTAAGAGCTATTTCCAAATCAAGATCACTGTATTTCTAAACTAATAGTTATCTTATCCTTCATTTCTGGCATCTTCCACCATATATTCTGCATAATTTGGTGGCTTGTGATTTTGAGTCATACTTGAATATGTCTCATATAGGTATCGTGTGTCTTGCACAGTTTTTGCTTCCAATACAGCTCTGTAAACTTTCTTCAAGTAATGATTTATGCAAGGTATAAAAAGTGCCACATTCACATGTGAAAATTATACTACAATATTGTTCTCCCAGGACCCATAAACAGATCAGAGTCCAGTTTGTGCTATGAAAAAAGAAATATGAACCTCAGTGGGACTTTTAATCACAATATACTGTCTCTGAATTGAAGATCCATTTTGTATCATATCCCACCGGGCTAACAAAAATCTGCTTGTTTACAGAAGTTAATTAAAAACTTTTAGCAGAAAAAAAAGGATACTGAAGGGTTGCCCAGCTTTCAGACAAACTTTCCCTCATTCCAGACAAAAGCCAATGTGCATTGCTGTTCTTCATTTTCAAATTGGTTATTCAAAACCATAGTTACTATTCAATATTTTTCTGTGTTCTAAGATTGTTGAGCAATACCCTTAAAGAACTGGGAATAAATTTATGCTTCACAGTCTTCTGTGGACATAAAGGAAAATATAAATTAAATTCTCACATGGCCTTACTTTTGTGTCAACAGCTTCAGCCTCAAATCTACACTGGTAAATTCACTTGCATGAGAAAAGCAGTGAGGCCACTAGAAACTTAATTCTTCAGCACTGATTTTACTTAAATGGAATACCTTCCAAAAAAAATCTGACAAAATATCATTTATAATATCACTCCATTTAATGAAGAGAGGCTCTTTGGATTTTTCCAATAAAAGGAAAAAAAAAAAAAAAGAAATAAAAAAAAAAAGAGGTGGCATAATACACAATAAAGAACCTCTAATCTTTCTGTATAATTTTTGGACTTTTGGGTAAGGCTTGATAAAAAACTTTCTGGAGCTAGATTGTAGATAAATTAGGACTTTTGTTGATTATAGACAACATGATAATCAGATAGGAGGAAATGTTATAAATTTCTAAATTATCCCAAACTTTATTTTTCTATGACAACTGGACAATATTTATATACTTCATAGAGTATGGCAGATGATTTCTGATTCACACTAGGATTGTATATGTTGGAGTGACAACCATAGTGGATTGGAAATATGGAATGAAGGGGAAGAGTTTGCCTCTAAGACAGGCAGGGGCCATTGTTCTGAATGAATTTAATAGCAATGATAATGTAATAGGAATGTTTTTATTTTAAATCATATACTATAGCTGAAGAGGTGCTTTGGAAAAAACCCCATACAGAAAGGGAATGTTTGCAATCTTTGTTATGACCACATACTCATCCACATGTGATACTTTAAGGTGAAATATGCATGTTAACTACTATTTGCTAAACTCTAATTGGTACTTGTCCTCTCTGTCATTGTTCAAAAACTGATAGGTTACACATATACATCCAGATATATATGTGGAAATCATTGCTCCATGCTCTCATGTCAGACAATTGAGATCTGAAGTTTTTGTTGTTGTAATCACAGGGGTGTAAGGCTGAATTAATTGGAATGCACAGGGCATCACTTGCCCTAGCTTTTCTTTGTTGCCAGAAACCTAAAACCTGTGTTATACAAATAAATGTCAAGCAAAGGACTTTAATTTTAATTTCTAATATTGTGTTTTTTCTAGTGTGCTAATTCTTTAGACTTTAGATTTTCTTATATAAAATACTTAAAATAATTATTCTCAACTTTATTATCTAAGAAAACTTAACCAGAAGTCAGAGGATAAAAGAGCAGCAAAACCTGAGAGATCTTAAAAGCTATAGATACCTAAACCCAAAGTTCTTAAGAAGTATATGGTACTGTAAAAATCAAATCCAGTGTTCCATCTAATAATGGCATAATGACAAATTCAGGAGGGACTGAGTTAACTGTAGAAAAGTAAGAATAGTCAAAAGTCACCAGTTAAAATTTGAATTTTCATACTTGTATGTAAACATATATTTAATGCTTTAAAGTCAGGGTGGTTTTTATTTTTAGATTTTTTTTTTTTTTTTAGCAACTGTATAGCAAAATTTTGGAAAGAATTCCTTAATCTAGTGTTATATTACTTCATCACTTGCTTAATGTGCCTCATTATTATGAAGCTATTATGATATGACAGTCTAGTAATACCCAAAATCATTGCCTACTCCTGTTTATACAGTTTCTAAATTTGCACTGTCTTCATGGGATCAAGTATATCCAACATGATTAATTTCTGCCATCATGATAAACTGTCTCTGAGGTCAAGGGCCTTCAACAGAAGATTTTAAATCAACGATATATAACAGCTGCTGATATTAACTTAAAAAATAATAGAAAGATAATGTAAGCACATAAAATGAAATAAAACAACTTAATTAAGATTCTAAAATTTGAAACAAAGTTGAATACCTATCTCTCCATCACAGAAAGTACTGCCAAAACAAACCATTAAAACAGTCTGTATATCAGCTATTGTAAACAATTCTGTTAGGCCTACAAGGCATAATAAAATAGGGTACAGTAAGTTCTTGTATCATGCTCATTTTGATTTTAAAATGCAATTTAGAAAAAATTCCATGCTAAAGTAGAAACTAAAGTTTCTAGACTTGTTACATTTTAAACAGTGCTTCATTTTCCTTATTAGATATTACTCATGTGAACACTTCAAAGACACAACAATAAATTTTACTGTAATCTGAGTTTTTAGAAAGAGAATTTAATCA
>JAAGNO010001426.1:85692-116347 GCA_033439905.1 Ceryle rudis | reverse complement strand
GGGTGGTAGAGCAGTGGAATAGGCTACCCAGGGAGGTGGTTGAGGCCCCATCCCTGGAGATATTTAAGCTGAGGCTGCACAAGGCTCTGAGTAGCCTGGTGTAGTTGAAGGTGTCCCTGCTCACTGAAGGGGGGCTGGACTAGATGACCTTTGGAGGTCCCTTACAGCCCTAGCCATTCTATGATTCTTTCTAAACAGAGTTCAATATGTTTCAAAAAAATTATATGATGTGCTATTTGTAAAACACCCCTTTAAATCCCATGTTTCCTAATCATAAAAGAAGACAGTTAAAATTTCTTAAAAACTGAAATGTGCTACTTCTTTTTAAAACCACAAAGTTCTGCTCTCAGAAAGTCTTAATGAAAAATTAACAATAAGAATATTTAAGTATTCATGACCTGAAATGAAGCAATTCTATTGTGTTTCATTCACAGTATATATAATGCATAAATATTGCTTAATATCATGCCATTGTGCAGCAAAAAGGAACAGACCTCCCCTCCCCAAATAAATCTAAAAGAATGTGACTACCATAATCACCTAATCATACTGTTGACTGTTTCATTTTACACTAAGACTTGACTCTATGTAGTTACTGAATGTTAATAAACACATGAATCTTTACTTTTTCCAAAGTAGTCCTACCTAGAAATAGTATTATATATCTGAATATTTTGTATACTTTTTTTCTAAAACAGTTCCTTGTTGAATACAAGACTAGTCACTTGCATTTTCAAACAAGTCCTGTTAATTCTGAATATGGTTCACTAAGCAGCATGATCTCAATAAAACAAGTTGATAATCTAGTAAATCAAAATGCTCAGCAGTTTTAACTGTATACCAAATCAAAATTCTAATGATCTCTTCTGTCAGCCTTACAGAAGGCTAATACTTTTCAAACAAGATCCAGTAAAATAAAGACCCAATAAAGAGAATGGGAAATTCAAAGTGCAAATTCAGACTAAACATTCTTTCAGAAAGAAATGTTAACTAACATTGTGTCTGCATTCTTAAGGGTGCTTGCTATATTTTCACAATACGTGAATTTTCATTAGAAAGGTCGTTTCTTCTGTTGTACTGAACTGGATGAAACATTTGAGAGACAAATTCATGAGTTCCTGGGATTTCTAACACAAGGGAAAAAAAGGAAGAAAGAAAAAGCTTGATGGACTGCAAAAAGAAAATGCTGGTAGATAACCATTCGGCAAACATATGTTCAAAATGTTCTTATCTATTGTAGAGGAAAATAACAAATGGATAACAGATGAGAAGGAGGCTAGGTCAAAGGGAAATGTAAAACAGAAGTAGTCTTGTTCCACACTGAAATCTAAGCTTCTGCCAACAAGACCTTATCTCAGTGTCTTTCAGTGTGATATTCTATTCAATATGAACTGTTTTCTCAGTGTTGACAAGAAAATCATGTTTCTAATCTGTTGGTACTGCAAAATGTGCTACTTACCTGGTGCATTTATAACATCTATGAAGCATCTTAACCTTGGTCTGGGCACTCTAAAATATCAACCTCTTCTTAGAAAAAAAATATTGTTTTAGAAAGGGGTTAGATAAAAGGATACAAACGCTTTTCCACGGATCCATTTTTTATCTAAATACTCATTTGAAGCTGCTCAAGGATACTAGAAGAGTGCTGGGAAGGGTGATGAAGCAAAGAAGCAAGAGTAAGGCTTTGTGACGGTGTGTTACTATTGGTTACGTACATAACTCATACCTTTAGTATTTGTATGTTTTCAAAGAAATGCTTAAAATTGTGGGACAGAGAAAGGGAGACAAAATTTCAGTGGAAATACATAAGCTCTACTACTTTTCACATACACAATAAAAAGCATCCTTAATTCCTCAATGACATTCTGTCAGCTAAATCTTAGAGTTCTCCAATGTTCAAAGTGTTGACAGTAATTTGCAGGAAAATATTTACCTGCTATTTGAACTACATCAGCTTAATGCATTACTTAACAGTTATACCTTTTTTTATACTTGCACCACATGATTTGGCTTCCTTTTTGGTCTGGAAGTTTTACAGTGAAGAAACAGCAACCTAACTCTTAAAAAGATGACTTCAAATATTGAAATTAATGAAAACATGATTTTTTTTTTTTTTTAACTATTCACCAAAAAGTAGATTATCATTGCATTCAAAACAAAACTCTACCAATGATATTAGATAGACCTAATTTCTTTCAACCTGAAATCCAGGAATTCAATCTAGCAATTCAAATGTATAAATGCCGATTACTTTAATAATTTCTTTTTTCTTATGCACAAGTAACAAGAATCCAGAGTTTAGTCAAGCCACATTATTCAGCTGAACTTATCAACTTGCAAAACATCAGTTTAAAATTAATTCTTCAAACCCATTACCATTTCAATCATACAACAGGGAAATTGAATAAACTACCAGGAAACTAGAGTTATTATTTTTCTTATGATGCTCAAAGAGTTTGCAAGATGAAAAGCATACAAATTGGAACTGGACACATAGGAACTAAGCGGCTATTCTGTCACACTGCATTTCACAAAAAGCATCCTCAAGGTTCTTTGATTAAAACATGAAACAGGCAAAATAAGGAATACTTGCAAGACATAGTTCATAAAATATCTCTTGTACAGCTCAATGGTTAATCACATTTCTTCCACAAGATTTTAAAAGTAAGTTTGATACTTGTGCTTGTCAGAAGTATCAAATGCAAATCAATGAGCATTTTATTTAAAGACCAACAAATATATAACTATGAAAATACCACAATATACCATGTTATCCTGTATTTTACTTCTTTTAAAATTGTATTTTAAAACAAATGAGTGAAAATTCTGAGTTAACAAGGACAACAGAAATATTGTGACCAAAGCTGCTACAGGGCACTTAACACTAGAAATCCTCCTTAAGTGAACTGCAAAACTTTGCATACCCAGAACTGCAAATTTCTAATCATTGCAGAAAAACAGGAAATAGGCTAATCAAATCATACCTGGAGGAATTGGTTGGTTTTTGCATGACCCACATCTCCAGCTTCTATCTGTGCTCTCGACAACTTCTCTTCAGTTTCAGTTAGCCAGTGATTAAAAGCCTTCATGTCACAATGAAAAAGCCGCCACTTTTCCAAAGATTTTTCAAATCGTCTGCAAATATAAAGAGAGATGAAATAACCATCTGTTGATACTTTATTTGCTGACTACAGGAAAAAAAAAAAACATAAAAAATTGTATCTCAGTTTAAATTTGGTATGATGTTCATGTATTAGAATTTCCACAGTTTTATCAAATGGAAATATGGTAGTACTTCTCAAAAGTGAAATTATCATTAAACATATGTGTCACAAATCAGTGACAATACTTTAATTTTGTGTCAACATTTTAATCCTTTTCAATGTTTTGAATTAACTCCATAGTCAAACCATGTTTTTATTTTACAGCTTTATTAACCCACACTAAGTCACACCATACCCACAGCCCTCAGTGTAACTGGGTACTTACTGTCATCATCTTATTCTGATTAAAGGTTTTGTGCGTTGTTCTGGAATTTTTCTGTTCAGTTGGGGTTTTTTTGTTGTTGTTGTGTTGGGTATTTTTGTTTTTTGGTTGTTTTTGGTTTGGTTTGGTTTTTGGTAGAAATATTATTTGTAATATTATATGTAACAGATGAAAAATACTATTTTTGTAATGGAAATTGCAGTGCTGAGAGACTACCCCAAAGGTTCACAGGCTTATACTACAATTCTGCTCTGGTTTTACTGACAGAAACTCATTTTGTCTGTCTTTCCAATGGATACAAATGTCCATTTATTATTATTATTGCAAAGAAAATTAAACCCTGTTCAAAGAGTATTTTTGTCCATAGTGAAGGATTGATCTTCTGGTTCAAGAACTGTTTACCTTAGCCACTGCCAAGTATTAAAGAAATGAAATTAAGACAGAATTGGTCTGTTTGGTTTTATTTTGCACGTGGCCTATGTCTTAAGGAATTCATTTATCCTATGTTTTGGATTGGTGTCAAAATGTGATTACTAATCAGAGATTAGCTAGAATGTTTTGTTAGCTGATCATCATTAAATATGCTACTGTTGTTTAGTTTAATAATCTTCCTTCACAGCATTATAATAGGTTTTAGGGTGTATTTAAAGGATGAAAACAAAGATGCTCAATTATTTTTCTAGGAAGTAATCTGGTTCTGTATGGACAAACTATATGATGTTTGAATGTTAAAGAGTTTAATTCATGTAAATGTAAGGAAAAACTTTCACGGTGAGGGTGATGGAGCACTGGAACAGGCTGCCCAGGGAGGTTGTGGAGTCTCCTTTGGAGACATTCAAAACCCACCTGGATGCATTCCTGTGTGACCTGATCTAGGTGATCCTGCTCTGGCAGGGGGGTTGGACTACATGGTCTTTTGAGGTCCCTTCCAACCCCGAACATTCTGTGATACTGTGTACTGTGAAACTGTTATTTAAATAGCATTCTCACAGATTTTATTTTGGAACTCAGTATCAACCACCAAAGAAATTGTTAGAGAAGACCAAATACAAAATAATCAGTGCATAAAAATGATGTCTATTTGAGAATTAAAGATAGATACAGAGATTTATAGTAATTTCTTTACAGTAGCTGTTGGTGGAATATAGCTGTTGAGGCATCAAAATGAGTACTACAAGACATCTTTCAAGGAAAAGCACAGCTCATGCACTCAAAATATTTTTGTTGACTATATTAGGGAAAAGCATCATTTTAAAGCGCATTTTACAAAAAACGTGTTATGGCAATTAAACATCTCCTATGCTGCTATAACATCTTATACCACTAACTTTCTTCTATGTACTCTTCCCTCTTGACATTGCTAGGTATTGGTGTCCACATTTGTCCTATCAATCGTGCATTTTTCTCTCTATCAGGCAGTGACAACTGGAGACATCACAGTTTTCAAATCACTGCCTTATATGTAGGCTACTTTTCAATGCTGTTATGAAACCTGACCACAATCACAGTAAAAATCTTACATGTTTAAATTATGCTCAAAGAAATACATTTAGATTTCTAGTTAACGTTTATGACCACTCTGTCAGATACAGATGAATGCAAGAGTTGTTCAAGATCTGTCCATGTGTTAACATTTCTTAGCAATATTGTAAGTAGACTATTGATCCAGGTAAAAATTGCAGTCACTCAGTCTAACTTATTTATTAAAATTATTGTGATCATGTATCATACTTATCATACTTTATTATTCAAAACAAGTCAAACTATAACTGAAAAGCACATTATAATACTTTTTTAAAAAAATACCTTATTCTGAAAAACAAGGAAAAATCTTATTTTGCATTTAAAGAAAACCCAACCCACCAAGAAAACAAAAGTTAAAATCCATTTATTTTGGTCCAGTATGGTTTCTTATTTTGGACACTGCATTAAAACAGCTTTCCTCCTGTTCCTTACAAAATGAAATTCCTCTTCTCAGCATGAGGAAGTTTATCATCAGCTTAAATGCAAAAATTCAGTAGGGGTTGATATTAGTATCACTGAATTTGCATTCCAGCACTCAGAGATTGAATCTCCCATCACTCTCCATTCTTCCTCCTTTTGCTTTGGCTAATAAGTGTTGCAAGGAAAAGAGACAAGTTGCAGGGAGAAGATACGTATATTTAAAACTTACAGGTTTAAATACTAGTGCTTATTGCTCATGTCTTAAAAAGCCTTGTTACTGTCAGTATAAATATAAACAACTTTTAAGAATCAGTGAAACCCAGGATATTTATGGACAGGCAAATCCACTAAAATTCACTTATCTTTCAGTAACTGCACTTAAATACTTTTACAAAGATAAGTGAAAACTGCAGTTGTAGTGGCAGATGCAGGTCCATTCAAAATGGGGGCTGAAATGGGACATCACTGGGAGGCTTCAAGCACACACTGAGTGTTCTGGGTCTCCCTTCCCAGATATACCTAAGTGAGAGCTTCCCCTGCTAAATCTGTGTATTATACCCTAGTACACAAAATACTACTTTAGAAAATGTACAGAGGTTTTGTTTGTTTTACCATTTGCAATCTTGTTACCAGGTGGCAAGTTCAAAACCCACAAAAGGAGAAGGTTAACTAACTACAAACTTTGAGCAGCTAAGTTACTGAAGTCTTGCCACAGCAGAATGTAGATGGTAAAAATTCATAAATGTATTCATAAAAGAGCAAAGCTCTGAGGACTATGAAAACTCAGAAAGACTATGTCATCCTCAGGAATCACCAAGCACACAATTTAGAGGTTAGAAAAGTGTCAGTATAGGCCTCAAAATTCGTATACTCTTGCCTAGGGATCCACCCTTATTCCCTATCACAGGCAAGTCATTTAGCTAAAAAAGCCAGTGTATCCATTTATATGTAACATCATCTGATTAATCCATTTCCCATGTGATGGGCATAAGCAAAAATATTGTGGATAATAGGTGACTTCTGATATTTGGGTGGTGCCTCCTCTTTGATGTGTCCTCCTCATTTTTCATGACATATGCTCAAGAAGACACAAGCAGGCACCCTAAATCAAGCGCTAGATTCCATATGGACTCCAGACTAGAATGTATGACTTGAATACATTGCAAAAGGCATAAGCATTGTACATGAGCTCTGACACTTAGTAAGGTGGCCTTATTCCTCTAACTTGAGTGTGTTAGAGTTGAGAAGTGAAAAACAATTGGTGCACTGGCCTAATTTTTTTTTTTCTGTATGTACTGACACTCCAGCAGGGAATGTGTTAAGCAATGGCTTGAGGGTGTGATTTAGTTTTTTCTCATTAGCACATAATTGATTTATTCTGCCTCTGGAAAGCAAGAAAGCAAAAAAAAAAAGCAACCAAACATAACTGCTGAGATAACATGCAGTACAATTTACACTAAGCCATACAAATATTGGTGCTTTCCTTCTTTCAAAGATTATCACTCTACTAAACATTTAGACTTGACTTGCTATAAGCAAAATTTAATATTCCTTGGTAGCATTTACGGATGCCAATTCGGATATGTTGCCAGTGGAACTCTATACGATGGGTTTGAACTCGATGTTCCATGTCCAAAGGCTGTTATTTTTAAGGAAGACCTTTGAATACAGGAAAGTCCCAAATATGAGGCGGGCCGCAGAGTGTTATTGGTTCATTGTTATACATCAAATCTTAATTTTGCATCTGTGTTTCAATTATTTCCTTGATATTTTGATAACGTTCCTCGATAAACTTGGATACCCATTTCTGTGACACATTCCACTTAAGCAAAACTTCACAGACAGTTGGCCCACATGAAGAAGAACCATATTAGTTACAAATTTTTCTAAAAGTCATATAGTGGAAAATATTGTTAGAGACATACACTCTTATTCCTCACATTGTTAAAACATTCAGTAAACTTCATCTCCGTACTGTTGCTAAACACTGTACTGTAGGATTATGCTAATATTAACCTACAAATTATGCAATTTTGTCAACTTGATTCAGCACAATTAACACCTTGTAAAAATACACAAAACATCAAAGTAGTATAAATAATTATGTATTAGTCTGTGAGAGCATTAACTTTAATACTTAAGGCCATTCTCACAGATAATAAAACAAGAAAACTTGTTCTTGTCAAGCAACTTCTATAATTAAATTGCTTAAAGAAACAGCTAACCCATTTTCAGAGGTTTTGATGTTTTCAGTTTATTTCACAGAATTCATGTAGTTTGAGTGGTTAATTGATATTTAATTTACATATCCTCTCTGCATTTGGACTAAAAGTGATGATCTCATTTTAGATACGACTACATCTAGATCTTGCTCCCAGGTTTTGCCATAGGGCAATTCTGGGACATACTCTATTCACACCCCTGCATGTTGTCTTTCACTCAAAAAGTAGCAAATGATAAAAAATAATAAATAACTATATATGAATTAAATAACCATAACAATGCCATCAATCATTAAAAAATGTAACATCTCTCCTCTTCCCAGAAACTAGTTTCTGCAGCATTGCTTAGAAATTAAAAACATTATAAATTACAATTACATTATAAATATTTTTATATCTTGAGTTGTACTGATTGTATTTTTGTTCTTGCCCCAGTATCCTGTAACTCAATTTCCAGTTATGTAGTTAGCAATATCATACCATTCAGTGTCAATCACTGTACCAAAGAAAATGACAATTAAGTCTGCTATGTAAAAGCAAGATCATGTCAGTCATTGCTGGTATTTAGACATACAAATTCATTGATCTAGATAGGAGAGTAGCATATTGCATCTCACTTATACAAAATAAATTATTAATGCAATTGGTAATAAAACTACGAATTTCCTAGCCTGCCAAAGTGAAAAAAAAAAATTGCCGTGATAAGAAAAGTCAAAATGAAATGTTTTACATGAAAAAACCAGTGGCTCAATTTTACTAGTATTTCTAGTATTTCAAACTAGTATTGCTGCCTGCATGTAAAGGGTGCGCCCACATTTCATTCTCATGTTGGGTGACTGTGTACACTGCATTTCTAGCCAGGATTCTCCAGCATGTTATTATTACCCACTCTATGGTAGCATCTGCCTGATAAAATGAAATATGGGTGTAAAATTGCATTCACTTCTGACTGACAAGGTGCTGAATGCCCCCTACAGGCTCTCAAGGCTTTAGCTTTCCTAACCTGATCCCTGGCTGCTTGGACATTTTCTCTGTATTCCTCCCAGGCCACTTGTCCTTGCTTCCACCCACTGTAGGCTTCCTTTTTGTGTTTGAGTTTGTCCAGGATCTCCTTGTTCATCCATGCAGGCCTCCAAGTGTTTAGCCTGAGTTCCTCTTTGTTGGTATGCATCACTCCAGAGCTTGGAGGATGTGATCCTTGAGTATTAACCAGATTTCTTAGGCCCCTTTTCCTGTCAGGGCTTTATCCCATGGTACTGTACCAAACAGATCCAACCAGACAAGGCCAAACTCTACTGAAGGTCAGGTAGTGAGCTTGCTGTGCACCATCCTCACTTGAACTCCACTATTTCATGGTCACTGCAGCCAAATTTGGCCTTGACCTTCATGTTCCTTGCCATCCCCTCCTTGTTGCTGAGAAGACCAGCATAGCATCCCTTCTCATTGTCTCCTCTGTCACTTGGAGAAGGAAGTTATCATCAACGCATTCCAGGAACCTCCTGGATTGCTTATGGTCTGCTGTGTTGTCTGTTACTCCAACAGATATTGCGGTTACAGCAGATGACATTGTCCATGAACATTTTTGGATGTACATTTGGCCTATTCATTTCTGCAGCTGCAGCCCCTGAATGCTATAGATTTTTTTGTGTCATAAAAAAGTTATTAAGTCCTCCATCAGGACTAGGGCTTGTAAACATGAGACTGCTCCTATTTGTCTATAGAGGGCCTCATCTGCTCCATCTCTCTGATCAGGTGGACTGTAGCAGACCCCCACTATAATGTCACCTGTCCCTATCCTCCCTTTAATCCTAACCCATAAAATCCCAGTAGGCTTCTCATCCATCCCCATATGGAGCTCCAAGCACACCAGCTGGTCATTGACATAGAGGGCAACACCCCCTTCTCATCTCCCCTGCCTAGCCTTCCTAAAGAGTCTGTAACCTTCCATGCCAACACTCCAGTCACAGGAGCCATTCCACAATGTCTCAGTGATGCCAACAAGATCATAGCCCTGCAGGTGTGCACAGACCTCTAGCTCTTCTTGTTTATTCCACATGCTACAGGCATTTGCAGAGAGGCATTTAAATTGAGCCATCAATGAAGGTGACTTACGGGCTGGAATTCCTTTGTGCTGAAAATAAGCTACATTTAAAACAGACTGGTTCAGACTTATTTACTCACAGAAAGAAATTAGTTGGTAGTATATATGCATATTTAGATTAGCAGTGTTTAAATTAGTCATAACAAAATTGCAAGTTTGTTTACTGGTTCATTTAAAGTTTGCATTGAGATATAAGAACTCTATTTAATAATATAACAAATATGTTCCATTTTTCCTCTTAGTAAAATAGCTTCTATGTTTTTGTACAACAACATGCAATTATGATCTCAAAGGACTATAGGAAGATTTCCAGCATAAAAAAAATTACAAAGAAAAGGAAAAGATGAGGTTTCCAAGAAGTTACAATTAATTTCTAGTCATTAGGTGTCCCAGCTGGAGATAATTTTAGTTAATACTTGTTAATTGAACTGTCAGGTATATTAAACCAGACGATGAAAATGTCCATACTTTGCCACTGCTAGTCTGACCTAACTATTTAATAAAGCTTATTTTACTTTTTTGCAGATAAACTAAGTGAAGAAAAGTGGTGCATGAAGCTATACAAAATATTTGCAGCGTGCACTTCACTAAGTAAAATTTTCATAACTCATTTTGGTATTTTAGAGAGACCTAGTTTGGTATGAAAATTCACAACAATAAAACTTTTCAGTATTATCTCATACAGGAAAGCTTTAGCTGTTTTATTAGCATAAAGACCTGGGCAGCATGATGCAGCTGCCCATCTTTTAAACATGTAAATGTGGTCACCTTATTTGGCACACAGTGAGTCTGGAGCTGTGTTCACAACAGTAAAAGTATTAGGATCTTTATCACCTCTCTGTGGCATATAATACCATTAATCAGACACTATGAGAGATTAAGCCGAGGAACAATTTTGGAGATATGTACATTTGGCCTATTTCTGAAGCTGCAGCCTCTGGAGGCCATAGGGTTTTTTGTGTCATAAAAAAAATGCTAAGAACTCTTTCTAGGAAAATTGTCCAGGACCCATGACAAGAATTTTAAATGTTATGGAACACAGGCTTATGGTGAATTCAATGTAGATCTTTTAATTTGGCCATATAATCAAGGAAATTTGGAGTTTGGAATTTGCAAAGATATCTTCCAAGAAAGTCTGCACTTTTCCTCAAAACACAGTAATTAGATAGCTTGGACTGCAGCAGCTTTCACTGTTTCATTAAATTTACAGAGAAGAAAAACTAAGCAGGAAAGAATACTGAGGAAGGCTGTGAGAAACACATGAGGGAAGAAATGATCATGTTTCTGCTAGAATAATATAAAATTCTCTATTTCAATACTGATACTGTAGTGTGTCTTCCAGGATTATTAATATTTAGTGCAATGAACAACTCAGCTTTCACAGAAGAAAAAAAAAAGAGATACTCTTAAGCACAATAAGGTACAACTAAAAAGTGTAGATTTACAACAGATACTAAAGAGGCTTTAATTCCCTTGACCTCATTAATCATATTTCCCACCTTAGCTTGGAGCTGGTATCTCAGGGATTTCCAGCCTACCACCACAATTTTTGTCCAGCTCTTCAGATTGGACAAGTAATAATTTTCAAATATCATTACATTTTGCTTAGAGTTTGCAGAACTGCAGTTCTACAGTACAAACTTACTTATCAGTAGAAAGCAGCACTGAAATAGATTTTCACCAAAGGATCTTGAGATTCACTGTGCTTTGTCTGCAGCACTAAAGAAGTCTTGAAAAATCCCTTCTCGCCCACCAGAGTAACCAGCTAACTGCAGTGGAAGATCTTGCAATTGGTTCTCCACAAGTATTTTATTCCCCTTCCTTCTGTAACTAGGAAACTAGAAAGAGCTCTATATGTTACAGCAACTTCTCCTTTCGGGAAGGAGGGAAGCCTGTACAGTTACATTACAAGCTGACAGTCAGCTTGATTTTTCCTAAAAGAAACCCCTTAAAGTAGTTTAAAAAAGGCCCCCAATCTCCTGCCAATTCCTGGGGATCAATAGAGCATTCTCCCATTCAACAAATCTCTCAAGAATTGCTATGGGAAAAGATATGCTAAGTTGTTTGACTAGGGAAGAACAGTTCTTTTTGATCAAGCTGAGGTAAGCTGTATTTTTAGTTCTCTGGTCCCTGATTATTTCTGGTTCAGTCCCAGGTAAATCTAGTGATAGTCATAGGTACATTCCAGCATCAGCAAAGAACTGTACGGATCCTAATGGGGCTTCTGCAGTAAAGCATCTGTACAGAATGGACTGAAATTTTTATGAAAGTGGTGCATAACTGCAGAAGAAAGAAATAGCTGACTATGCACATCATGCTATATAAACACAGATAATAATACTGCAGTCACCCCACGATCTGCATTATATTTCTTAAGGAACTCTTACTTTCACTGTTACTTTAACAATAGTAGGTCAAATAAATAGAGATTTAAAGAAAATTATATTTAAAATTCAAAAGTTATGGCTATACCTACTTAAAAAAGTAGAGCAGGTTTTTAGCTTGCTTGAAATTAGGCAGGAAGAAAAGGTGCTGCTCATTTATAGACACATGCATAAAAAAGAAAGGGAAAGACATGAAAGGTAGAAGGAATCCTAATGCTTCCTGTGCTAGCCAGGAAAAGGCTCAATCTTCAAGCTGTAGAAGACTAAAACAATTTTCCTTATTTTTGGACATTACCCCCAGGGAAAAGATTTGACATAACAGCGAAGTCTACTTACCTATGCTTTGCTTCCCTTACATGGCAAACATCTCAAGGCTCCACTTCAGGGGGTTTTACTGGATGTAATTACATCCTTGTATTACAAGGTTCTTTAATTAATTTATTCTACTTACTATAAATATGTCTCGGTAGAAAACTGGATGACAGAAGGAGCTGTATATTAGTAGAAATCATACACAACACACCATTTATATTACTTACAATATTAAGTGTATTAAAATGAGAATCCTTCAAATCGTATATAAAACTGTTAGATTCTTCACTGTCACAAGTAAAATCTTGTATGTTACTGATTAATATTTTGGAATATATTTTTTTTAAATAGTAATTTAATTCAACAGTTATCTCTATAGAATAGTGTAGATGTGCACTTGCAATATACATATTTTCACTTGTGTATATTTATGTCTATAAAGGCTTAATTTCTAATTTTCTGTCTTTGTCTGTTATATACTGATAACTTTGGTGCATTATTTCACAGTTGCATTAAGTTTCAAAACATATTTCAAGTACAAAAATGTTGACTAAAGAAAATTTTTAAATTGAAGGATTACCACCCCAAGACAAGATTTCTTGTGGGTTTTTTTTGCTAAGTGGAAAAATCAGTGATGCAGTAAGAACCCAGAACTAAAATCCAGACTTCCCGTTCAGAATCTGTGTGTCACTCTGGGTTAGTAACCTACCATTTTTTGACTCAAATGGTACTAATGTAAAACCTAACTGCAAAACATTTGTGCAGATGGAGTGCAAGATTAAATGTTTACCACTGTCAAGGCTGAGGTGTCTGTGTGCTGGGTTCTGTCCAGGGTGGACATATGCTGCACAGCCTTATACCTTTGCTAGTCACACAGAAATAGCCCATCTGCAGTAGCTTTGCTATTTGTCAGGTGCTCAGCTAGATCGGGGGTTATGTAACTGGGTAAAAATTAAACCAAATCTAGTAAAGCTTTCCAAATCTACTTTTCTAGTGATGGTTTTCATGACTTTAATGCTTTAGGCCAGTCAGGCTTTGTCTGTCAGTCCTTTGTCAATCCTTCTGCCTTCATTAGTCAGCAGGCTTAGAGAGAAGCATCACAAACACTCACAGTCCTCTTCTTTCAAACACTCACCAAAAAAAAACCCAAAAAACCCCAAAACAAAACCAAACCAGTAAAACAAAGTCCCCGAGGTGAGAGCTGAGCTGTAACCACTGAAACCAGCAGAGTATCAGGGCCTTATGGGTATCACAGCCTTACCAGCCCTGACTCGTCTTGCTGGGACCCATACCCCCACCTGTGGGCCCCTCATTCCAGCTCAGGCCTGGACCTGAGCTATGCTATATGGACCTTGGACCTACACTGGAGGTTGTAGGTTGTCTCCTGGAAGGATCCCTTATCCCCACTTCTGCTCTTGCCCTCAATTCCTGGATGAACTTTGGACACATGTTATAGTATTGTTTCCCGTCCTGTCTCTGGCCTTGTCTCCTTTGCCTCCTGACTAGGCCACCCTGGGCAGACCCTGGACCTGGTTCATCACTTTTTGCCTCCGCTGGGACTATCCATGGACCCTGTTACCTGTACCCACCTCTGCCTACTTGGGTCAGATGCTGTGGAACTGTGCCCCACTAAGGGCACTGCAGGTATGGGGGTTGTCCTTGGTTCCTGGCTCATCCTTTCCTGTGAAAGAGTCCTGCTCCTCCTGCTACCTGACACAGAGCTCCTAGCCTACACTAATACTGTATAAATACTGACCAATTGTGCAATGCAAAAAGTTTCTTGACTATACCCTAGTTTAGCATGGCTCTTGCAATCAGGATATTCTATTAGTATCATAAACATGGTATGTTATGTATAGAAATATACTGTACATCTACATCTGTTAAGCTGGTTCAATCCCACAAAAGTAAGAACAAGTCTACTATGACCATCTACTACTGTAGTTGTAAACTCCACTGAGAATGACATGGCCCACAATGACATATTGTCTTAGTCAACTCATTGTTGCAAGTCTAAACAATAAAGGATGTCATTAAAAACCTGTGGCACTAACAATTTAACAAATAAGAAACAAGAGACCAATACATTTGTATTGGAGAGGATTAAAAGATCCTGTTATCAAGGGTAAACTAGGATAGGCCACTCTGCTCCTTATCTTGGCTTCTGATTTCAGGAGTCTGAAAACTGTCAGCAGTAATTTACTTCTCTGTAAACAAGTAAGGAATCTGGAGAATCTTATCAGCTTGGCACTCTGGAAGAGTGCTAAGCAAACAACCTGCTGTCATTTAGCCTAACAGGTGAGGAACCCTGATTGCATCCCGGAATTTAGATAGGTGATAGAAAGAACAGTGTCAAAAAAGAAAAAGGAAAATAAAGAAGGAGGAATGGAATGAGCTTAGCTGCCTGGTTTTCTTGTGCAAGACAGAAGTGTTGTTTTGAAGTTATGAATAAAAGAAAGAGAAAATTTTGAAGAGTTAAAGCTGCTTTTAAAAAAACCTTCTGCTATATAATCGCTGTTTAACCACCAGCCATTTCAAAGTTAAGCTAGAGAATAGTCATTGCATGCACTTTGATCAAAGTTCCAAGTTCATACAATATAAAAATCTTGGATAATTATAAGCCCTAAAAAGCTTATAGGTGTTCGTAGATCTTTTTTTTTTTTTTCACTACAACCTTCTCCTACTCTATTCATGGACACAACATATTCAAGACTGCAGAAACAAGCACATCTCAGAAGTCAACAGCGTGCTATTCTTTGCAAAAAAATGTGTACCTCCTCTGTCTCTAGCAGAGCCTTAGAAAGAGTGGAGAGGATAAACATAGTATGTTCCCAGAGTCACCATTTATGCTAGCACAAAGGGCAAGTAGAATCAAGAATCCTGTTCTCAGCTTCACTCTCACCTGTCTGTCTTCCATTTAAGCACAGGGGGAGATCAAAGACAGTTCACTGAGGTGTTTTCAAATGACTATAAATGTGGATATATAATTTCTGCTCTGGCTTAGCATGTTATACAATGCTCAGATGATAGTGAGAATGCTCTCATTACTGTTTCAACATTCCTAGCAGTTACTCTCGATTTTATCTATTTCACCTTTCTATGCTACTATGCCAGTCTCTTCCTTGCTTTACCTCTTTTGGAGGAAGATGACTAGACTAGATAGTTAACAGTAACCAGCTACTGAAGTAACAAGAGCTGGTGAAGAGAAAGCATATGGTGACTGTGATTAGCTCCTACCTGTCTTTCAGCAGACAAGATGCTACAATTTTGTCAGATTCTTGTCTGCAGTGAGTATCATGGACTTGATTTCAAATCTAAGCATCTGTAACTTCTGATGATTTCTACTATAGCAGTAGATGACAACTCCAAAAAAAAAGAGATCTAATAAAAATTGTGAATCCATCTGAGAATTGACTTGGAGATTCAAGATGACTGATAAGTTTCATATATGTTTGTACACTATAGCTTCACAGACTGTAAGCTGAAACAAAAGCTTGTTGCAAAATGATTTCTATCTTTTTTCAGAGTCACAGGTTCTATATCTCTTTTCCTACTGGTTTTATAGTAGTGCAAATCCACTGAAAACAGTGGAGTTGCTTCTGATTTACAGTGTCATAAGAAAGGAAAGAATCAGCATTAGAAGGCAAGTGGTTACAAAACCCTTGTATTTTCTTGCCATGGAACTATAGATCTCTTCCTCTTAGCCTAACGGGGACAATTGCTCTCCCATTTTTACAAAGGAAACAGACCAAGGAAACCACCAAGGTATTGTTTACAACTCTAACTGCATTTTCAGAACTTATGGGAGAACTGATGCCAAAACAACATCATGAACACCTCAGTATGGAGACTGCATACTGATGTTATTGCAGTATGTGATTACTCTAGGGCAGAAGTGCACTCAAGGAACATGCATTTCCTCTAAGTTAACGGTTTTGGAAACAGCACACTCGAGAATTGCATCAATTTTCTTCTCCCACATTTTTTGTTTGAAAGCTAAAGAAGGTGCAAAAAAGGATAAAGGGGAAATGCCACATAACATCCTTTGCATGTCAATTACTTATTCTACTTAACATTCAAAAATACTCTTTTTATTATTATTATTTTGAATTAAAAATTTGAGTAAGGAACAAGACAGCACCAGAGGTTCAAAATGGTGACTATAGTAGTGCTTTACACATATCATTAGTGGATTTTTAGCATAGATAAGAGAAACAAATTCTATAATAAATAAAATAATAATTTCATATCTAGCTATGTTCCCATCTTAGCACTATCTAAGCACTTTTGCTCAGAGTACTTCCACATTTTTCCATCCTAGCTCCTTGCCTTTCTGGAATTCCCTTCTATATTTTGTAGAACTTTGAAAGCTCCTTTGCACTAAGGTGCAGTCAAGGGATCTTGCTTGATCACTTACCAGTTCATGTTCTAGCTTGGCTCTTTAGCAACCCATTTGGGAGAGAAATTATAAGATGGGTTGTCAGGTTTCTGGGAAAGGAAGCAGAAAATTTCTCATTCCCACTCTACACTCCCATTTAGAACTTCATCCTCTGCTATTAGGATTTTCCTCACCTTCAGTGAGGAAAGGAGAGGGTTTTGTTTACCAGTGTTATAATAGAAAAGGGGTTTAATCAGGAAAACCCACGAAGAAATGACACTAAATTTATTCTGTTCTTGAACTGGAAAATTCACATTTCACAGGATATTCTGACATTTGAAAAATTATTCTCTGGAAGATGATCTCATACATTTACATATTCCCAGAAGAGAGAATTCAATATTGTTTGGAAAGTCCTGCTTCAAGATATAACAAAGGATCCGAGTGGCCCCTTTTCCCCAAAGAATCAAGGGAATTCCAGCTTGTCAGATATCTCCATTCCATATTCTAAGGTTACATTTAGTATTCAACACTGTCCCACACAACATTCTGGTCTCTAAAATGGAAAGACATGGATTTGATGGATGGACTACTGAATGGATAGGAATTTTCTGAATGGTCGCATTCAAAGAGTTGCAGTCAATGACTTGATGTCAGAGTGGAGACCAGTAACAAGTAGTGTTCCTCCAGGATCAGTACTGGCACCTGTGCTGTTTATCACCTCTGTCGGTGACATGGACAGGGAGATCGAGTGCACCCTCAGCAAGTTTGCAAACACCAAGCTGTGTGGTGCGATCAGCATGCTGGAGGGAAGGGATGCCATCCTGAGGGACCTTGACAGGCTTGAGAGGTGGACCCATGCCAACCTCATGAAGCTCAACAGGGCCAAGTGCAAGACCTTGGGGACCTTATTAATAAATTAATATAAATGAATTAATAAATATCTGAAGGGTGGGTGTCAAATGGAAGGAGCCAATCTCTTTTCTGTATTGCCCAGCAATAGGACAAGGAACAATAGGCATAAACTTGAACACAGAAGGTTCCACCTCAACATGAGGAGGAACTTCTTTACTGTGAGGGTGACAGAGCACTGGAACAAGCTGCCCAGAGAGGTTGTGGAGTTACATTCTTTAGAGATTTTCAAAACCTGTCTGGATGCAATCCTGTGTGACCTGCGGTAGGTGATCCTGCTTTGGGGGGGGTGGGGTGGGGGGGGTGGGAGGTAGACTCAATGATCTCTATAGATCGCTTCCACCCCCTAATATTCTATGATTCTATGATGATCCTGCACCTGGGTCAGTTGGGGTAATCCCAAGCACAGATACAGGCTGGATGATGAGTGTACTGAGTGAAGTCCCGAGGAGAAAGACTTGGGTGTGATGGTTGATAAAACAGTTAACATGAGCCCATGAAGATGATCAGAGGGTTGGAACACCTCTCCTACAAGGACAGTCTGAGACAGTTGGGCTTGTTCAGCCTGGAGAAGAGAAGACTCTGGGGAGACCTTATAGCAGCCAACCAGTATCTGAAGGGGGCCTACAAGAAGACTGAGGAGGGACTTTTTACAAAGGCCTGATAGGATGAAAGGTAATGGTTTGAAACTGGAACAGGGTAGATTTAGACTGGAAATAAGAAGGAAGTTCTTCACTATGAGGGTGGTGAGGCACTTGAAAAGGTTGCCCAGGGAAGCTGTGGATTCTCCATCACTGGATGTGTTCAAGGCCAGGCTGGATTGACTTTTTAGCAATCTGCTCTAGTGAGAGGTGTCCCTGCCCTAAGGTCCCTTGCAAACCAAATTGGTCTATGATTGTATGATTTAGAATCACCATATTTCAGGGGTACTCCCCAGGCAGGCATCTTGGAAATAAGCTCTTCCCATCTACAGGATGTGGAAGATGACTTCAGTTTATAGGATGCATAAACACTTGGGGAACTGATCAAATTACTGTGCATCAAAATTGGAAAGAAGAAAAAAATGCAGTTTAGCTGACATTACTATAATGCCAGAGGATTTAAAGATAGTAAAGAGAATTGTTGGTCTCTTAGTGCACTGCAGGGACAAAGACACTCATGGTTATTAGAAGAATTTATTTCTAGGCTTGCAGACTCCCACAGTGTCTACTAAAGAGTATCAATACAGAAATGCAGAAACATTTGCTTCTTTCCGTTACCAACAACTACAGTGCTTGTCATTAATCACTCTGACAACATGAAAATGCAACATTATTCTGTTAAGTATTTCTTTGCTGTCTGTTTTTTCACTGATCTACCATGTTGTCAAATGTTATAAACAGAGATAAAGTACACAGGTGTGTGTAGTGCAAAAGGAAAAAATTAAATTTCTTAGAGGAATCATCATTAAAATGTGTTTGAGCCTGGGCTATCTGTATTGGAGCTTTAAGTTTTCTAATTTCACCTTCTTGCTTGATTATATTAGAATAATGGCTTCTAAAAATAATATTCATTTTAAGATGATAACCAGTTTTCAACTGCTTTGGAAAACCAGGCATAATTTGTTCCACCGTATAAAAACCTTAATGTAAAACCTTAATCCCACCATTTCTACACTGAAATCAGAGGGAAAATAGAAATAGGTTAGGGAGGATTGGAGGAGCCTTAAGAAGTCCAGAGGCACAGATTCCTTAACAGTAAGTGTGTGTGCTACATTTTTGCTGTACCTGAAGGCCTGTGAATCAGAAAGGCGAAGAACAACTCAGTGATTCCCCAGATTTACGTTTTATCTCAGTTTCCAGCTAGTCAGAAGATATCTCGTACTCTGACATAAAAAGAAAATACACTGGAAAGACGGAAAAAGCAATTTTCATGTCAGTTTTGTACACCCCTGAGAGCACTTTCACTGCAAAACTGCCCCCTAGTGGGGTACCCAGTATGGTCCTTCAGTGTTTTACACTGAGACCAGGCAACTTTCCTGCAGTGCAGTTCTCTGCTGTGCCTAATCCTGCCTTAGAGACTGTTAAAGATTGCGGCTTCTCAGATACAACATGCAGAAAGCACGGGGAAAAAAAAAGAGGGGGATGTGGGGGGTGTTGGGGGTGCGACGACACGACAAAAATTCCCAAAATGTAAGTGAAGACTGCAGTCTTTTCTAAAGCCAGAAAAAATCCACAACACAAAGTATAATCTGATGATACTTTCGCTCCTCATTAAAATGCAAATCATATCCAAACACTTTGGTATTTCTAACGCCTACTGTCACAGTATCTCAGCCACTCTGTATGTTCATAAAGACGGTACTGGAGAGAAATGGTGCTCTTTTGGGTACAAGGCTGGGATGAAATTCAAAGTTCTCTCCTTGGAAAATCAGAATATTTGTATCTGACCTTAAAAAAGTGTTTGAATACCACAGCTATTCCTGTCTTATTTATAAAATGACAATAATATATTTTTGTAGGATGTTGTGAGTTTATTTAGCCAGACTTGTGAGGGAAATTAATTAAGAGGCAGGGAAATGAATTAAAAGGCTAACAGGACTATTTATGGAATTAATTTAAGAACTACTTAATTTGTAAGACAGCTTCCATTATCGATTATGATATCTTCATATATCATTATTAACCATATGACACCTGAGTAGAAATGTCTTGTGTTACACAGCCAGAAATCATAACCGAAGGTTTTGTCAGAGAGCAGTAGTCAGGGATAAATCTCATGGGTCATGAGAGAACAATGTGTCTTGGGTGACCCTACAGTACCATGACTTACAACTTGAATTGCAGAATGTGTACTGTTTCGGAAGACATAATACTGCATAACCTTACAAAGCACAGAGTTTGGCCTTGAAATACCAAAATATTCAACAATTGTCTTGATGACTTTTAGGAAACTGTTCCTCAGCAAAACCTGCAAATTATTTTGATTTTTATTATTTCTTAGTACTACACAGAAAGAATTTGCAGTTAGTGTGTTTACATGCTACAATACAAAGCCTATATTAAGCACAGAAGCATGTTAATAGAAATTTCAGCAGAAATTATTAACAGTGAAACAATGAAAACATTTTTTCCAGCCTAAATCCCTAAACTATTAATCTCCTGAGTTAATGAGTTCAGAATTCTACTATTTCAGACACAATGACAATTCTGGAAGTGGAGACTTACTATTTTTGTCAGCATCCTGTTTTCAAATATCCTTTTTTAAAATAGGTGACAGTTTTATCATATTAAAAGTTTTAAAAGCACCTAGATTTTGGTATGCAATTCTGAGATAATGGATGAAACCTGTGACAGCTACTGAATAAATACTAATTATGCATTGTCATCTGAATTCTTTAAAATGTTCTGGCTTAGTCTAAACAACTATAGAAACTATTAGCTTATAGAGTTATAGAGTTTTTGTGGGGTTTCTTTGTTGTTGTTGGTTTTGGTTTTTGTTTTTGGTTGGTTGGTTTGGGTGGTTTGTTTTGTTTTTTTTTTTTTTTTTTTAGAACAAAAAAATAAGCAACATAAGCACTTCTACTTTGGGCAATATATGCCACAAATTGTTAATTTTATGTCTGTTCAAAGAATATTTAGAATATTCTTCATCTGCATTTTCCTTATATTTTGCTTTTCAATAAATGTACTAACTGATTAACTCACAGGACCTGACACTCCTTATATTTAAATTTCTGCGGGAGGGTATGAATCTCAGTGAAAAGTATGTTATTGGAACACAAGGCAGAAATGCAGATTAAGTAGTTAGGATCACTGCAAACGACAAAAGGGAATAGGGAAAAAGAAAAAAACCCTTCTTGTCCAGGAAGCAGCACAAGCTACTCCCTACTTTTTTCTTAGGCTGCCATAAAACAATTGCCTAAAAATATGTTTAATTTTAAGCCAGTGAGGCCAATTCACACTTTTGATATGTTTGGAGGTTTCACTTCAAGCTCTTGAGTGTGGACCAGTAGACTAAATGCTTAGCTGCAGTTGAAGCACTTAGGTGCATTCCCGGAGCATACCTTCTGAATTTGTTTAACAGAAATCCAATTCATATGCTCAAGGATCCTTTCTTGGCATGAATCAAATCATGGTGGGGACAATCAGAAGATCAGTTTCAAAAGTTCTCTTCTTCTGATCTGAACTAAAAGAGTCATGCGTCAGATAGACCACTTAAAGACCTCTTATTGCCCTGAAAGACCTCCATAGGACTGAATGCTCTCAAGCCCTATACCTCAAGACTAAAATCACAGAAACACTATAAAACTAAGGTTTATGGCACTCAAGTGCTATGCACACGTATGTTTTAACCTGAAGCCACTATACTTCCAGTTCTGCAGAATTAAGTGCTGCTTCTGTCAGTAAAATCTGGACCACAAGCTTGCAACAACACATTTTGGGAACTGGTTTGCTGGGAAGTGGCTCTGAAAAATGGATCTGAGTTCCTGTGGGCAGCAAGCAGGACATGAGCCAGAAGTGTGCCCTGTCAGCAAAGATGACCATGTACATCCTGGGCTGCATTAGCAAACAAACTGGACTAAGCTCAGCAGGGCACCACCAAGCAAGGACTTAGGCTGTGGGAACCGGACAAAGAGATGGCTTCAGTGAACCCAACAGCAGCTTTCCACATCTATGAGGAGGTCATTGAGGTGACACAGTCAGCATCTTCCCAGGGGTGCATGGGAGGATGAAAGACAATAGGGATAAAGAGAAATGAGAGTTTCAGCCTAGATATAAGGAAATAATAATAAAACAAACAAACAAACAAACAGAGAATAGTCAAATTGTGGAACAGGCTTCCAAGAGGTCGTGCAGCCTCTGTTGCTGGAGGTCTTTAAGATCTGCCTGGCTAAAGCCTTGAGCACCCTGGTCAGGTAATGTTGACTCTGCTTTGTGCAGGGTGTTAGAGAAGTTCCTAATGTCTCTTCCAATCTGAATTACTCTGGAAATGAAAATTACCTGTAAGTCACCATAGCTAGATCTTTGATCAGCAGCTTGGGACAGATGGAAAACTAAGGAGCAAGGTGTAATCACAAAGTTACAAGTTCCTACAAGGGGTTCTACTGAATTTCTTTATGACTAACAGGCTAAGCAAATAAAAGATATATTTTCTTTCAATTTTTAACCTAAGGAAATGAGACTTTAGTGATTGTGCCGTCCATCACTCAGTTCCATCAACAAGTTTTCTAGCTTTTCTTAGTTATTTTCAACCAAATCTGACAGGTAAGTATCAGTCTGAAAGGTAATTGTGTTGTTACAGGATTTTGAAAAATTTATTGCTGGAGAGAGGAAACAACAGCCTATTTGTTTTACCCCTCCAGAAAGACACATCAAAAAGAACTGCTTGCAATGGATCAATGGTATATTCCCCCCAGAATAACAATAAAGAGAAAACAGGCATTTTGCTTAATTTAACAGAAAATCTCTGCAACATTCTGCTTCAATTTATGAGGAGTATTTTTTTTCTATGTTACGTAAAACTGTATTTGTGGTTCCTCATATAAATAAATACAAGAATAAATTTTCTCAAGGGTACAAATTTTTCTGGAACAGATACTACTCTAGCAACGTGTAGTGTATTTAGTGCTATAAGAATGATCCAATGCAAACTTTTTTTTTTTTCTTTTCAGGTTGATTCCCATAATATTCTGGATCAAACCTTACATATTGGCTGGATTTTGCCCAAATCACCTCAAATGCTGACTTTCCCTTCAAGAAAAGGAAATCTGAAAGCTGATCAGCTCTACTGAATTACTGAAGGTCACCAGGACAGAAGATTGAACTTTTTAAGTCTCAGGACTTTTAGTACCAAGTCTATGACTACCACAAATGTTACTGCTTTCTACTCCAAACATAATGTGTGTCATCTTTGTCTCTTTGGCACATAGGGGTGCAAGTAAAACATTTAAAAAAAGATAAAAATTGCATTCAAACTGCCTTAGAAGAAGAAAGAGAAAATTATACTTTTAGAGTATAGCTACAACGTGAACACAGCTGAGAAATGACATGATGAAAACCGTATAAAATGGAAAAATTGTAACTTCTGACTTCAGCTACAGATGTTAAAAGACTAGACTCCCTCTACTGTCAAAAAGTGTTCTCCCAGGAGGGCCTTAAAGTAGGTGTACACTTTACCATAGCAACAGGAGAGCAGCATTTCCTTAAAAAGCATCAAGGGAATTATACAAATGAGCTCACTTTAGTACATCCAAGATGTGTTGAACCTAATGGCATTTCCTGCAACATCATCCTTCATTCAGTGCACAGTTGACCCAGATAAATATTCACCCAGCTAAAAAATTATTGCACAGCACAATATAATGATTCAATACCAATAGTGAAAGCATACCTCAATTGTCAACACTTAGAGAAAGTAACAGAAGTCATCAAAAATAAAGTTTCAGACCTGAGGATATATTGCAACTCTCTTAAGACTATGGCTGCACAGATGGATGTAGGTAGGCATGAATGAGCACTGCCAGTGTTTTGAGATGGCTGGATATAAATCAGGACTATGTGTGAAATTACATAGCTGCGCTAACATAGCATTGTCCCTAAAGCAAGTATATCCTGCATTTCAGATGGGTCTTATAGCTTATGACACTGACCAAATGTCATATTATTTTTGATATCTGACATGAAGGCCCAAGACAGTTCATATCCAGACAGGTCAGAGCCTATTTGCTCCTGTCTGTGTTTGTCTTCATACATATTCACACTCCCATAGTTCTGCAGCCCACATATTCATGACTAAACCATAATATTTCCCAGACTTTTCAGTGAAAACCTTTTAGTTTGTACAGCAGAAAAATTCACTACAATAATTCTCATACGAATGTAATGCTTTTTTGTCACTGAGCATTTTACAGTAAAGTTATGCTAAGTTATGCTAATTGTCAGGCTTGGGGGTTGCTGATTTTAAAACATTCAAGTTTTTTTTCAGCTGAAACACTTTCACAGCACAGACATATGCTATTTCAGATGAGGTAATCAGATCTACTTATTAAAAGAAATTCTGAATTAGTTATTTCCACCTCATTTTACTATAGACACCTTAAATTCCCATTTAGTTAAGAATTGTCTGTTAAGCTCTAAACCCACCTGTATGACAGTGATTTAACAAACATGACTCTCTTCTCAAAAGCTACATTATTATTTCACATCCTGCCTCAAATCTGCTATTTAAGCTTTTAAGCTTTTAAAAAAACAAATTTAAATTTCATTTGAAAGATGTTCTTATATACACTGCCCTATGAAAAGAGACATTTTAATGGCCATATATAAGGCAAAAGTATTTTCCATCTTAGGCTGTTAATTAAATCTTTCTAGTTATAAACAAGGCAACAAAAATATTCCCATGCATTTTGGGTTTCTTTGCATTATTAATATTGACAGAAAGCCTTATCTAGATTGCCTATAATAAAAACATTTATACATTGTACTATACCTGCTTATTATATATTATTTTCTACCTATTTCCAGGCCATTAAGGAACCAATGATTTTATCAATATGTTAAATTGATGGTGTGATATTATGGGAGCAAATGAAGTGGCAAGTCTTTTGCAAGAATTATACTATAAGACAACTGCCATAGAGAATATTTCTATACTGTAAGTATGGTAAGGAAATAAATCAACTAATGTTGGCTGTAAGAGTAAAGTATTAAAAGCTGTCTTCATTCTGCTCTTTTCATTATCGAGATGAACATTTTAAGTTGCTGTGAAAGAAAGCAAAAAAAAAAAAGAAGAGGATGAACTAATCTGTTCTGTTTTTCACTTCTAAACTGCCGGCAGAGATTAAACCACAACAATCTTGAATACTGAGCCAAGGGTAAGTCTAATAACAAGACCAGAAATATGTGATTGGACACTCAGATGAGGGAGCAGGCACTATTTCTGCCTTGCTCTCAGAATACCTCGGCCTTCCACAACTTGCTTTTCTCCCTGTACGGAAACAATAACAGTTAGCTTTCATTCTTGTAGTTCACTTTGTCAGAGTTAAGGCAAGGAACAAAGAAATGCTGACTAGGCTTAGCAAAAACAGAGATATATAGCAACAAGTTTAGATATAAATTAAATGACATTGTTTCATTATACTTTCTAGGTTAAGATTAATCTCCCCTAATTTTTTCTATCTAAAAGTAATATGTCTAGTCTTATCTCATCTAGTATCCCTGAAGATCCAATGGATCCACTATATAGTGCAACAGACAGTTCCCTGTGAAAGAATTGCCTGGGAGTATTTAATTGAGAAAGAATCTAGACAAGTTCTGTGAAATAAATAACTAAAACCTTAATAGCTAAAGATACATCAGATGACACATCTTCAATGACTTTACATTTGCAGAACATTGTTGGTGCCACAGACGGAAACAGGGAATCCACAACTGAGAAACTTGGATAAGGAAAACATAAATGGTCTAAACAGCCCCCTAGGATACCTCGTGAATAATGAATGCGTCCCCTACAGTAATTTTATTTTTGTGTTTCTTAAGATAGATTTGGTAGTCAAAGCTACAAAACCATTTTTAAAGGTTCTAAAAGTGACTGGTTTATCTTTTGTTTTCAGTTCGGACGGTTCAATGTTTGTAAGGTTAAACAGTTTTGATAGACAGTCACAGGGGGATTGTAAACATAGTTTTATAGGGAATGTTAATGAGAAATCCATACAAGATTGGTACGGGATGAATGAGAGTTATGCCTCTTTGAAGTAAGAGTTGCAAGGTTTCTTCAAGAATCAAGGTTTCTAGAAATCTATATTCAGACAAGTAGATTTCCTTAGTATTTTAATACTACCTGGCTCTGCACTTGCCATTTACTTATAGATATTACTCCAAGATGATATCTGACTCTGATAAGAGTACTATACTCTAAATACACAGATGTCTTCATATCATAACTATATATTTTTATCTAAGTGAGCAGAACACAGATAACACAGATTCAGATACCATAGACTTCCTCAAGGCTTACTGGTATCTGGTTCTGCAGCTATACAAGACATATTCAGGTTACTTAAATTTTTAAAAATGTCTTGCATTTCTTTTTCCTAACATCTTGATGCATGCACTGGATTAGTTCTCATCTTGACAGAATATATCAGTAAAGGATTACAAAATCTGCTACTATGTGGTGGTAGAAATACATCTGCAAAATATTTCTCTGCCAATGAATAGATTCTTTATGTATAATAAATTTTTTTCATTAGGTCTTATCAAGCTAATGAACAGCTAATTTAAGGCTATTCAGAAATAGCTGACAGCTGTAGTGACACCCAAAAATGAAAATAATTCTTAGTATAAGCCTAGCTCTTTATGGACTGCTCTTGCTACTACTAAAACTATTAGTTGTTTGTGACTTTTATGAAGTCATTAATCTATTTCTGCACCATTATTAGGATTTGTGATCTTTTTTGATATGACTGGTGTATCTTTGTGGGTTTTTTTTTTTTTTTTTTTTTGTCCCAGAATTAGCAAGAAACACTTTTTAAAGATATCTGGTACCAACTTCCACAAATTCTCTCACAACTTTTAATTTTTAGTAGATTTTTGATTAATTAGAAGAACATAAATCTAATCTATAATGTATGCCATGGAAGATAATTTTTAAAGAAGACATGAAAAAGGCAAAAATTAGATGACTGAAATTAACATGAGGGATCCATTAAAATATTAACTCATAGTCAAGAAACACTTCCAAAAATGTTCAAGGGCTACAATATCCATAAAATGTAAGTATTTAATTTTTACCTCTTGATGAGTTTTCTATTTTTCCTGTCTTGTGTTTGCTTTAATTAATTAATTAATTTAATGTTCTCTGTGAGTGATATGAAATTGCTCTAGAAATATTTAAAATTAATGTACTGCTAGTCTAGTCTGGAAAAAATTGTTGCACTTTATTGACTCAATGGCTTCTGGCACATTTAGAAAGGGATACTTTTAGGGAGTATGTCTTATTCACAGAAACAAGACTGGAGCATAAATATCCTGCGAAGACAATATCCTGACAAGAAAAAGAAGGTCTTCCACAAGATAAAATAAATAATTATAGAAGACAGTAATTTAAAAATCTATTTTCTATTATCTGTTGAATAGCATTTTTTTTTTTTTTTCAAATATTTTCTGTTCTCATTGAAGATATATAGGGACCTGGTGTTAGTATCACTACCTAAATAATCATGACTAATGTAAAAAACCAGTATCTAAGGCTACTGCACAGAAGGAGACTATTGTTAAATTTTGGTACAAGGACTGAAAAAAAACTATACATCTGAATGGTTATTCTTACTGGAACTGTATTGTAACCCTACCCAACAAAATTCAGATTATACTGTCTTAATGTGACTAGAGGAAAAGATAACAGAATTTAGTAATATGAAAGCAAAGGTTGAAGGTATAAATGAAATCATGAATTACTCCTTAGCTCACAAAAGACAAATCATGCCACTACTGCTGTTTCCTGGAGTGTGCTGTGCACTCAAAAAACTAAAACCAAAGAAATAAATTCTACTTGGTGTAAGACGGTGTCACCTCCATGTATCTGTTGGAAACACAACCAAGTACCATGTTCTGAAATTAATTTGTAAAGAAAATAAACTCACTCCTATGAAATAACCATGCTAGATCTAGGCCTTACTTAAAATTTTTGTCAGTTGAAGACTAGTGTTTCAATGAGGTTGTGAAAAGGTGAAACAATGTGAAACAAGGTTTTCAAATGCTGTAGAACTAGACTCGTAAAGCTATTTGAGTATCATCATAATGAATTTCTGTCAAACTGACACATGCTCTGATGTAAAACAAACTGAAAGTCTATTTTGATTTCTAATTAAAAGGAACTCAGTATAAAGTTAATCACAAAGTGTCTAGATATGAATCAGGACTTCCAGGAAATCTATTTCACACAAAATAATTCAACATGAATGTTCCTATTAATTTCTATGAGATTTAGCGTAAGCTTTGTGTTAGTAACTACAGGGGTAATGAAAGTTATTTTGCACTTCCATATTTCATGGTGATGGTTGCCTTTGCATTTGCTTAAATAATAATTTCCATGTTACTACAATCCTTTGATTACTTAAAGCAAATATTCAGAAATGAACTTAGCATAGTATATTTGTTTCTGTAACCTTTCAAACATGGAATACTCACATTCACTTAGACATACTCCCTTGAAAGCAAAACAGAGCTCCAATAATAATTCCAAAAGTGTCCCAAAAGATCATCATCAATAGCATATCTCATAAAAACAGAATCACAGAATATTCATGGTTGGGAAGGACCTCCTAGATCACCAAGTCCAACCAGAGCCATAACAAAAAAACCCTAAAAAAATCCCCCACCTAAATACCTAAATACCCTGATCAAACATGACTTCAAAACCACAAAACCACAAAATAACCTGCTACATGCTTGCCACTAGAGCATGTCCTGAAGCACCAGGTCTACCCATTTCTTAAATACCTCCAGGGATGTTGACTCAACCACCTCCCTTGGAAGGCTGTTCCAGTGCCTCACCACTCTTTCTGTAAAGAATTTCTTCCTAATTTCTAATCTAAACCTTCCCTGCCACAACTTCAAATTCTTCAAACAGCTTCATCCCTGTCTCAGGAGCAGATTTACACTGATATTTCCACCCCTAACAGACAAAAACTGCTAGAAGCAAAATGCTAAAGGCCATATTGTCTTCCTTTATCTCCTCCCTGTATTCACATGCACTCCAAATGCACCTCACAAAATTACAGAAGCTATAGGGATCATCGCAGAGTTCAAATGAAACCACTGAAACAATGACATAAGAAGATCAATGCCACGAACAAGATTTAAAAGAAAATGAAAGGCCTGCAATTCCAGACAGCAATCAAGCTTATTATCACCTGGAGTTGCTGTCCATCATACTAAAAGGATGACTCCCCCAGGATAACATCAGCTGGAGAGTAATCATACTTTTCACTTCTCTAGTGCCTTTATCTGATGACCTCAAAATACTTGACAAGCATTCACTCATTTCATCTCAAAATACTTTCTGCTGCTGGCTAAATATCACTATAGTCTAAATAAGGGATAACTGAGTGGCAGTGCTGGTGGACCAAGCTTTCAGATAACAGTAAATCACTTTCCTTGCTATGTACTAATGGTAGAAAATGCATATGGGGAGATTCCAAAGGTTTATCAGAGCTTGGTCCACTATACCAGTAAGAGTTAAGGCTATACCAGTAAGAGTTTGGGCAAACCCAGTCTCTGGGAAGAGCACAATATCAAATACACCCAGCTTTTATTATCTGTGTGAGGAGCTTGGCTCCAGTCTCTGCTCCTAACATCCTTCACTTTTGTATATGGCATCACAACAAATAGAAGAATCACATCAGAGCAAGGCTTACATTTAAAAAAGCACTATGCATGGGAAAATCTGGAAACTTTACCACATTAGAAATCTGCCACTGTTTCTCACACTTGAAATGTTGAGACAAAGCAGAGATGACACGAAGATTTTTTACTATGATTCTCACTGATTATTTCTTTTCAAAACTTTACTATCTCTCTCCAACAACTGAAAGTCAGATCTTGTGACTGGCTAACAGTGGAAATAGTCTGTACAAATCTGCAACATGACAGCTGACCGATCCAAACAAAACCCACAAAAGTTAGCAAGGTTTGGGTTGTAGGAAAAAATCAGTGTGGCCTAAACCCACAGGAAGTACTTTTTTTCTTCTAGTCACTGCTTACATGGTTAGATTAATATATCTTCTTACTATACAGTGCAATAATTATTTGGACATATTTTTTTTTTTTAGAACTGTTGTACTGCTTTTAAGAACAGTTTCTGAGATAAGGGGTATTTCTAAACCTATGTGTAGAGTAAGAAGTGATATTCTCATGATTCTCTGATTACAAAA
>JAAGNO010001426.1:46707-67371 GCA_033439905.1 Ceryle rudis | reverse complement strand
CAAGTAAGAATGTAAATATTTTCTCATGTAAGTGATTTTTCTCCTCAAGGACGAGTCCACAGAAGTCTGCATGTTCTAAAACTTAAACATGTATTTTAATGAATGTATCTGACTTCATCAGTGACATATAAAAATCGAAACTTCAAAAATACACGATTATATTCAGCACTGCTCTTGGACAGAGAGTGCTTTATGTCTTCACAATCCTTCACTGCTAAGGCATACCTTACTGATTGAGAAATGCTGCATTAACAGTTTTTATTGTATGATAAAATGAATCTATTTTATCTATGCATAAAATGAAATGAAGCCAGTTAAAATGAAACTGTTCTTAATATTAATCAGACAACATTTCAGAAGATTTTATGTCCTAGGAATAGGAATAGAAAATTGAAGATGTTGATTGTGAAAAACATCAATCAACAGGCATTAATAAGTGTGAACTTACTTCCACTGTCTTATTTTTGACCTTCACAACTTGACTGAAATACAAAGGTTTTCTCCATATGTAAAGGTCTGTTTGCTCTACTTTTAGGCTTAAATTATGGCACATCTCCCTAGAACTCAGAATAGTCCTACTACACTCTGGTGAGCTCTGTATGGTGGATTGGATAGATACCTGTGGTTGCTTGTGATCTTGTGATACCTGTATTTGCCTGTCTCAGAGATCTGGACGATTACTTATTTCATCCCCAATTATTTTTTATTCTTTCTTTGAGTGCATTATTTTTACATTTAGGTGAGGGAAAAAAAAAAAAAAAAAAAAAAAAAAAAAGAAGTAAAGCTACACACAGCAGCTATAACAATTAATTTTAAACATTAATCCCAGAGTAATTAGTAATTCTATTGTTTGTATTCATAGTTGTGACTTTGCTGGTGTGGGTTATTTTTTTCTTTTTTTTTTTCCTTTCTTTTTTTTAATTTTTGTAACACAGGAGGTAAATATAAATTTTAAAAACTATGACAAAGCATTTTGATGCTGTAGTCAGTTCTCTGTGTTCCACATGCCCTCATGCCTCTAGAGCCCTCCAAGGTGTCAAATACACTTGGTCAAGTGGTATAATGAACAGCTTTGGCAATCATTTTGAAATTGTTTAACAGTGAATTTGTTTTACTCTGGCATAGATAAATGCCTCCAGATATGGACTCTCCTTAGGCTGAGGCCCTGCTATATATTCAACTTAGCTGTAGCTTATTTGAAAACTTACCCATTGGTCCTTACTAAAAATGTGCTAGAATTCACACAGATAAGAAACTAACACAAGTAGCACAAATTGGAAAGTCTAGCAGTTCTGCTGTTTTTAATTCTGACAGATTCCATGGGTACCTACTTGGTAAGCAAAGAGAAAAAGGTATTCAACTATGATGAGACTAGGACTTACGACTCTCATATGCTGTACTTTGTGTGATGTAAGCCATCTCTCTTGGAAAGTAAAATAAAAACAATAAAAAAAAAGCGTGCATCTTATGCTACAGCTGCAATGTTACCACATCCTGAAGAAAAATAAGATCTAGTAGTGTTACAGCATAATTTGACTAATCGGAACTACTGTGATTTAGAAAATGTCTCTTGTTTTAAATAAATTATGCATATATGTTAATTACTTCTGATAAAGATGGCATATCTCAATCTTAATAATTGCAGCAGTTCAAAATTGACAAGTAAAGGGAAATCTGTATGTCTCCAACATGTGACTTTAAACAGATAACTGTAACTACATAAAGGAATTATTAAAAAATTAAAGAAACTCTTTTGGAAAACACTTTTGCAAATGATTTATATGTTACTTTCCAGTAGACAAAATGTATTTGAAGGTTTTTATGTGCTAAGTATAGAATACACAAATCTATAGAGCTGTTAACCATTTCTTGTATTCACCTTGCAATATTTTTCACATCTGAAAAAAATACACACAGACATTATAAAGGAAATGTCCTACTTAAGGAAGTATATAGTTGACTTCAGAAGATTAAACTCTTCTACACGGTCCTATGTATTTTTAATCATGATGTCCAATTATGGCAGTCTGTTGATTCTCTTAAAGCAGCATTATATACTCAAATTCACCTGCACAGCAAGAAATACCCAAAAGAATTGAAGGAATTTCAAAGTATTTTTTTACTCGAAATAGAATTTCAAAACTGCTTCTTGGACAGCGGTAAGCTATAGAGAAGAAACAGTGTATATAGTGGCAGAATAAGATTCTTCTCAATATTCTGGAAGGCAGCCTTCTTAGGAACAGACTGGTCAATGCCAACTTATTTAATGGCTGATTTATTAAGACAGCAGAAGTGCCCTAATCTTAGGCAGTATATGCATGAAGCTTTAGGGCTGTCTTGAATAATAATATGCGTGACTCTACTGACTAATCACCAAGGAACCAATTAATGTTAAATAACGCACAGGTACTTTAGAATAGAGTCTATTGATGCCTAAATTGACTAACCTATTTTGAAATTGACTGTTGATTTGTGATACTAACTTTCCAGATATTTATGCAAACTACATCTGCTAGCTGTTTGTGAGATAACTTAGAAAATAATCTAAAAATACCAATAAAGTACTGCATTAGTGTTGAATGCTAACAGCTTCAAAGAGCAAGGTCCTAAACCTTAAACACTGACAGCTTCCAGAAATGTGAAAAGGTGTTACCTAATTATTTTCCATCTTATTTCTTAAAATAACCTTAATCTACATTTATAGAGATGCAATCATACAGAATAAGAATAGGGTTTGTCACTTAGCCTGATTTTTGCTACTCCAGGACATAGATTCTTTTTT
The DNA here is from genome assembly GCA_033439905.1 of Ceryle rudis. NCBI lineage: Eukaryota > Metazoa > Chordata > Aves > Coraciiformes > Cerylidae > Ceryle > Ceryle rudis. The sequence goes on along the minus strand of JAAGNO010001426.1, from coordinate 64,589 downwards.
AAAAATAATGTGAATGAAATTGCTGTCAATCCAACAGTTTGGAAAACCAATTAAATATACATACATAGATATTCAGCACTCACACCATACACACACAAATTTACTTCCTTCTGCACCTTTATGGGAATGCTCAGATTTGTCTGGGACAAAAAATCCCAAACCATGAGTGCTGCTGCTGACATCCTGAATTTTAGAAAGGAGATGAACATCATCTCTTCAAAAGGTACTGTCACTGCAGATCACTGCAGCAGGTCTTTTCCTTTATTATTTAACTCAGTATTATATCCAAGTAATTTTAACACCAAATTCCTCTTCATGTAATTTATTATGATCATGATATACTATATCCAAGGAAATAAGATGGTAATCAGCTGCCTTGTTTCCCACATAGATAGCTAATTATAAGGAAGAAAACACTATAATAGTACAGTGCTCAATTTTGCCCAAAGAAAATTGAAAGGAGGGACTACTTGGGTGCCATGGCTCTTTAACCAAAGCCTGTTCATCTTATTTCCATCTGAGCCATAGAGAGAACAGCAAGAAAAGTATTTGGTGTGGCTAAGACTACATTCTTAGAACCACTTCATATAATTTAAAGACAGCATCTTAAACCAGCTGTAATCCAAGTTGTAGCAAGAGCTTTCATTCCTATGTGATGAGGTAAAGTTGTGGAGTTTAACTTTTAAATTAGAGAATGTAATTTAGATCACTAAAGTTTACAAAAGATAAGGAAAAGACAGAGTAAAATCTTTTTTTTTGTGAAGTTTTGTTCATCTTCAAAGCAGGACTGTTTAACTTCACTCTCTTAAAATACTATAAATTTGTCATGATGGTAGCGAATATTGTACAGAATTACCAAGAAAATATGAGAGAAGAAAAATGTGCTTTAGAAGAACTCAGAAAACTATAGTAAACTGGTCCATTTTTATAAAAGAAGGCTAAAGATGGTCTTCACCTATATTTCCACAATACTGTATGCATTCATTTTAGACACAGAGAAGATAAAGTGTATTTTAAAATGCATCTATAAAACCACCTCTTATTCAGCTATATCAAAGACAATATCCACCGTGTACTTCCCATATTTTTGTTATTTTAAATTAGACATAAAGCAGAAGCATTTGAAATACAATTATATTATTTGGAATAAATTTTCTAATAGCACTTTCCAGGTTGATGTATGCTAGAAAATGGGTGCAAATATTCAGCTGTTATTCTTTTCCCAGAGATTCTTATTCAAACTCACATCTTTTGCAGACCACAGTCAAAAAAGCCTACTCTTTAGCTGTGCTGTCTGAAGCTATTTGTTTAAAAAGCTGCCACTGTAAATGTCAGAAAAGGTAAATGGTATCACACGATCACTTGTTTTCTGCCTTTAAGAGACCCAAAGTGTGCAGATGAAACAGATACTAACCCATTACTGTATAATTCTTTCTTTTGTCCAGTAGGTATTTTCCCATTTTGCTTTTCTAATTCTTTTTTTTTTTTTTCTTTTATTCATCCTCTCTCCCACTCATTGTAGAAATAATAAATAATTAGTTTGTTGTTTCTTATTGGCAACCATTACTTGCTTATTTACCCCAAGAAATATTTAAGGAAGGAGAAAATAAGAAAATAACAATCTAAAACAAGGGTAGCACATTGTCACTGAAGTATCCCTGTTATGTAGATGCAGAAAGATTATTAGGACACAGAGACCTGTGGTTATCTAACTGTGACTGATTTATTTCAATTACTGTTTGATTTATACTTTAGAAAATATCTTTTTATTAAATATATTTTAACAGTTAAAGTTTAAAATTCATTACATGAACTAAATAGAGCACCACAAGAAAATATTAACTGAAAATTGCAAGATGCTCTTAAAAGACGGAACTTAAACTCTTGAATTTCAGATATGAACTTGATCACTCCTTAATCTGCTTCCAGAAGTTGATCACATATTCCCTCACTTGATGTGATCATCCAGTTAGGAGACAGATATTTTTGAATTTTTGAATGCTTTACAGAACCTTAAGCAGAATGTCTTTCTTTTGAGAAATGAAGCTTATAATATTTAGTTCACAGTAAGTACTAAGAATACTGGTATTTTATCCATGTGGCAGAGAACTATTGAATTGCTCAGACTAAATCACTTACCTTATAGAAATAAATATATGTTTTGTATAGCTATTTTCTTTATTCAGTCTTGTTCAATGCATAGTCTAATTTGTATGAAAAAGTCAGCCTCTTCTGATGTTTATCATTTAATTAATTTTATTATTTTTCCAAGTATGGCCAAAATCCAGTCCCAAATATTTCAGTAGTAGAATGACCATAAATTTCAATAGAATGTTTGTGTGTGTAACCAATGAAATTTCTGAAAAGACTTAGTTAAGCCTTATTTTTTTGGTTGTATATACATCAATAGGTACATATTTTTGAAAACTGTTAATGGGTTGCAAAAAAAAAAATTCCTCTTGTCCGAAAATACTCTGGGTTACTATTTAGAGCAGACATGGTTCAGCTGAGAGAGGAAAACTTAAAAAACCATCATATGTGACAGAAGAAAGAATGTAGGATAGCCTGATAAAATATGGAAGTAGGATATATGAAATAAGAATTTATAGTATAGAGTCTTCACCTATGTTCATCTAGAATATGTTTTCTCATGATAAAGGCCTTCAATACTCTACACACAGTAATTTCAGTTAGCTCAATAAATTATAAACTGAGTCATGACATAAACATGCTTGTAGACTGATGAAAAGAAAGCATGGAAAAAACATTCTATTACTCATGCTTCAGGTAAACCTAATTAATTCTAATGTAACTGAATTTGATCCTGTTTTCTATTAAACTATCTTAATCTAGCATTTTCTCTGCAGCAGATAATGATTTTCATCACCCTGAAACAGCAGCATAAACTGTTGCAGAAAAATAGTAACTGGAAAATTTAGGTCTAGACTGTAGTGAAGGGTATTGATAACTTTTCTGAAAATACTCTGTCACTGCCAAGGATTAATGTTTTTGATTCTGCACAGCTAATCTAGAAATAAATGTCCCTTGACATCTCTAATGATAATTTTACTGAAATGATTTTTTTTTAAAAAAACAAACATGGAATTTGAATACACAAAAAACTGCATACTGCTCTAGGATTGAAGTTTTATGGCTTGTTTTTTGAAGAGTATCTTAAGCTTTCATGAATTTCATTGTGATTTAGTGGTTAACCATAGTTTTAAAACATGATGTTAAAATATTCCACTCTAAATTATTCAGATTTCACAACTGAAGTTACTACCGACAGATTTCAAACAGATTTTTTTTAGCAGAAATGAAGTAGAACACTAAACTCAAGAATCAGAAATCTGCCTGACTGAAAAACTGAATCTTCTGTCCACTGTTTATTTTGCCATATACAAATAAAGACACTGTGTGGGAGAAGAAACTTGTAAGGTAATGTTAACTCCATGTTTCATGTTTTGTGCAGTTGTACTTATGTATTTGAGCACCATGTTTAATCTGTTATTGCAATAAATCCACCTCTTTTGCTATAGAATGTCACACATTACTCTGTGACAATGTTCACATAAAGAGATGACCTCTATTACAGATTCAGTATCTCAAAATTGGCAATAAACAGAACATGCCATGTTTAAGGAAATATAACTATATGATACCCTAATATCAAAAGTAGCAACAGACAATTCCTTTTTATATAACCATATACATCTGTCAATTCCTTGCTGTGTATTTACTGCTATGTATTTGTGAGACAATCAGAATGAGACTATACCATGCTAGAGAGAATTAATTCTTATATGGTTATGATTCCTATATCCTTCTGACAGGTCTTCCCAACAAATATTGAGGAAAAAGTAAAATCCTGGAGAGAATGATCATTCTCATCTCACACTTTTATATCAGAAATATATTAATTCCAACAAAGGTAAGAAATGCATTAAAGGTCTTCTTCAATGCAATCTTGCTATGTTTATTCAGTGAATCATAATTAATTGCAAGATACACAATACAACTAAATCCTCATTGATTTATGACAACTTTCAGTTGTTAAATAAGTCTGTTATTGAATACATCATCAATTATAAGTAAGAAATGCAGCAGTTTTCTATTACTTTTGATTATAAGATAAATTAAGTTTTGTGTTTTTATTACACATTTTTATTCACTTAGTGGTTGACAAAGAAAATCTGTGTGAAAGTAATTTTTTGCTAGTATATGCATGTGTTAAAGTGCACAGTTTGAATTTTAATTTTTCTTTTGTCTTTTAAAGTATTGCACAAACAATTAATTAATCCTCACAACATCCCTGTGAGGTAGGTACTTAAGCTGTTTAGAAAAGAAAAAATAGAACTCAAGAGAAATTCACTTTGTTTCACTGATTTAGCAAGGCCAAAACAGTAACAACGCAGTTGTACTTCTCATTCTGATTTGAGCCATGAAAATATAATCTCTCACGAGTTTCAGTAGCTTCTGTAGAACTTCTAAAATATTTCATTTGAATCTCACTTTGTTCAGTGTCAAAAGAGCAAGATACTTCTCATGAGAAATAAGGATACAGTAATTATCCTGTATACATGTAAATTCGATTGAATATTGACCTAATTCTCCAGAGAAATACTAACGAATAGCCTTTTCGCATGAAATATCTCAGAATATTTAAAGATTTAACCATTACAAGGCTAGAAATATGTTATAGGAATAATATATTTTAACTATAAAAATACATGTAGTGGTTACATGGCTTTAAAAAGATGACTGCATTCCTTTGATCAATTCAAAAGCACATGTGCTGATGTATCTACCTTACATATCTTAAAGAAAAATATGCTAATACATAGTTTTATTGATTTGTGATTAAAATTGTATAATGGATATACTCATAATCTGTCATGGTAGGTGGTGGGTGACATAAAAAGTACACTGACAGCAGAATGTTTTTATATGAGTTGCATGCACATCCTTATTTCTTACTTGCTTATCAAAGGAACAAATATATTCATTATTAAAACAAAACAAAACACAAAACCAAACAATCAACAAACAAACAAAAAACCCCAACCAAAAACCAGAACTCATTTACAAGACAAAGCAAAGCCTGCTCTAGCTCCATGCCAATACAATTTGCAACTGATTACAGTCATCAAGTTTAATATAAACCATAGTAATCTGAAAAGAGTAATCAGATGGAACAAGATATAATAACATACAAATCAAAGTTAATGTTTCTCTGATTGCTTCCACTAACTGCATAGCTATCCAATTATTATTTTTTATATATAAATTATGTAACTTAACAGTATAAAAAATAAAAATACACAATAAACTCAGTACATTAAGTAGAGGACTATATTTACAAAAATATTATACATTATTGCTGATTTTTGGAAGTCTTTTTTAAGAAAAAAAACATATTCAACCATATATCAATTATAAATAACACTTAATGTATTTAAATTTGCATTATCCTGTCAGTATGTCCCCTCTGCTATCTAGTTGCATTAAAAAATAAATAAAATTATATTTTGTTGAAACACTCTTTTATCACTAGCACTTTTAAGATTACAGAAAGTACATAATGTAACAAGTTCTTGAGAGCAAACCTTTTCTTTCTTCAAATAAAATCAAAAGCCCAGAAAACTATGAGCAGAGTAGTAGGAATGGCAAGGAAAAATTGCCATGAAAGTACAAAACTGATCTCTGTTAACCTTCTAAATGGGTAACAAGAACATGTTTTAATCATAAACCTGGAATAGTGACAGCTTATTTCCCTTTTATTTATCCTGTTATCACAGCATGTATAAACCAGGAAGAAAAATTATATTTTATATATAACTAAACAACTCAGAAGACATAAAATTATGTTTTCATCCTGTCTTTTTGGCAAAAACTTCTTTAGAGAACTCTAGCATTTGGAGAAGAGTCTGTGTATATATAGTGTGAAAAGAACTGTTGTAAACTCTTCCTAAAGTAGGTATAACACGTTATGGACAAATAATAATAATAATAAAAAAATAATTAAATTGGCATGGGATGGGTAGTTTGGAAAAGACAATTTTTGTGGTTTACACATTCACTGAACAAATTAGATGCATGGCAAACTGACATTCTTAAACTGGAAAATGTTATGGAAAAATAATGAGGCAACAGAAATAAACATGAATTTTTCATTGCTGAGTTTTTGGTAATTGGCTGATTTAACTTACGGGCAATTTTAAGACCAAAGCAGAGAACTATTGTATTAGAATATAAATATTCCCCAACTTGCAGGCAATAGGGTTTTTCTTATTAACATCTGAAAAGTTGACACTGACCCTGAAGCTCTCATCATTAGTAGGATGCTGTTAGTAGTAGCAGTTGCAAACATATGGGTTTGCCAGTAACAACTCACAATTTGTGCATAGTTGAGTCTTCGAAACTGAGCAAATTTGCTCTCAAAATCTTGCCAGCGCTTGCTGAGCTGTATCAGGGTTGGTTCCACTGCTTTTGCAGCCCCATCCTTAGACAAGCGTTCAGCCTGCCTGTGCACCGCATTCAGATCTTCCTTCTTCTTCTCCAATTCTCCATCAATCTCCTAGTGAGCAAAACCAATACAGGGCCCAGGACAGTTAGCTAACTAGATCAATCAACTTAAAATTAGCAAAATATTTCTGTCAGAAATTCCATTTCCATTTTATTGTTACAATTAAAATTTGCAGCTATTTCATGTCTTATTTTTACATTTAAGCAAAACAAGAATAACTGAATTTGAAGAACCTTCTTTGAGATTGGCTGTAGAGATACTAATAGCTAGAACACACTGAAAACTATTTAGCAAAGGCCGACAGTTCCACTTCCATATTCTTGCTAGTACCTTCCGATGGGCAATTGGAGAAATTATTTTCTCAGTAAGGGCCAGTATATTCAGGACAAATATTGTTCAGACACTTTACAAATAAATTATTGGACTTGTTAATGTATTTCTTAACTCCTATTTTACTCTGTGGGAAACTCAACAGAGAATGAAGCAAAGAAAGACAATGGAAAATAAACTAGGAAAACCTTTGACAGTATGTAAATAAATCTACAGAGCTTGACAGTGACATATGAATATGTTCTGATGAAAATGAATGTGCTAACATGAGATAGATGTCATCCACATATCGGTAAGTCATTTGTTCATCTGGAACAAAGATACATAAAATCAATTATAATTTTTACTAGAAAACATTTGATGCTTCTTAATACATTGCACACTTTCCATATTATTGACAAAAAATTTTATTTAGCATGTTTCAAATTATTCATATAGGACTGTGTATAACAGAAAATTGTAAGATACAGAACAACAAAGAAATGTCAGTTTGAACAATTAGGGTTTGGTTTACTATAAATCGAAATAAAGAACTGAACTGACAGTATTCTATATCTATGTGAATATTTGTTGCATTTGCTGTCTGTTAAATTGATAAACTATCACTCAAAAAGATCTGCTATTGCCATCCCAAAACAACATTACCTTTAGCTTCTGCTCATCTTTGTGGTCTGGTAGACTGGCTAACTTTTTCTCAATGTCATCCAGCCATGTCATTAGGTCATCAGCCTGCCTCTTGTACTGATACCACTGATGAGAAATTTCTAAAGCCTTTTTTCTTCTTTGAGATCTCAAGTCCTGTTCACAGTGCAGACATTATTAGAATATGAATTAAAGGCTTATAAAATATGAATTGGCATGTGTGCACAGTAAAAGGAAAAAAGTGCACAAGGCCACTATTTTTTAAATTATTTTTTAATTAAATGTTGATATTTAAATCAAGTATGCAAGTGTTTCAACACAGTATATTTTCTTCAGTTTAACAGATTCTTTTTTCTTCTAAAGGAGGTTACCTAATTCAGGGTTGTTCACATGTTGAATACACCACTAAGACAGTCATCGATATTCAGAGAAATTAAGACTCTTACATAAATGTCAATATTTTATATAAAACACTTCTGCTCAGAATACTTACTGGCCAGATGGAAACAAAGCCCACTTAGTATCTAGACATAATTGGGATTCCTATGGTCTCCTGTGAAATTTTAGCCTGCATACAAACTCTGTAGCTATTCAAAGAAAATAATTTAAATGCAGAACTATATGCAAAGACAGGTTTCCTTTTTCTAAATTAAATAACATTTACATAACAAATGCCTTGTGCTCATGAGTCAGTTTATAAAAGTATTAAAAATTCTCTTTAACAGGAAGGAAGAAAATATTTTATTTTATATAAACATTATTCTATATATTCCAGTTGCATTTGTTTTAACTGTTTAACTTTGTTCATACAGAACTCAGAAAATATTTTTATTACTGTAACTTCTTATTAAGAAGTAAATTAAAAAATGACTGGCACATTTAATATAAAAATACTCAGATGAATTTGCCTCAACCATTCCTGAAATTTATTTTACAAGGTTGAATGCCTTAACTGAGTGACCCAAAGTAAAATCAATCACTCTGTTCCAGAAAAACAGCCAGTAAGGACCTGGTCAATAGCATTGTTCTAGAAATACCTTTCTTGTTTCTCCTCCATAAAAAATATGAATTACTTCTATTTAACTTGGAACAGTCAAAGACATACCTAACAGATTTCAAGATTCTTTTACATGTGGATAAAACAATGTTACATTCCAGTTATTTTACTGAAAAACAGATCTGCAAAACTGTAAAAATTGGAATGAAATCCACAGGAAAGGAAATATGTTGTTTAAAAATAAGTAATAATAAAATGTAACCATGCTATGTTACCCAAGCCAAGAACAACTTACAATTTTCAAAAAAAAAGAGAAAATTTATTCATGCCAATAAGATGAAAAATTCTTCTGTAGTAGCCATAGTTTATGGCTTCAGGTAGGTGAAGAAGGTGATTTTCCAACTGTAAGATTTTTCTTTCCTCATATTTATTTTTCTCTTGAAAGACAACACTCACAATTATGACTATTAGCTTGTTCAAATAGGCCTCACTGTGGATGTTTCCAAGAATAGTATCATACAGGCATATGTCCAGGACTGTGGTTACACAGAATTTTGATATATGACTAGAGTTTTCAGCTCTAGGTCTCTTGGTAATACTATTTACCCTATTCTGAAGAGGCTGGAGCCACTTTTCCTACTAAAGAACATAGAACGTAAATCTTTTACTAAAGGATAAAGAAACTTATCCATTGCCAGAAGTATGTTATACAACTGAAAATACAACTTTGTGTGTACTTACTACTTGACTGATGCTGGAGAAACATAAAAAGATGCATAATGTGTTAAAAAAGGAATTATTATCAAATAAATAATTGTTGTCCAACTGGCAACATGATTGCAACACTGAGGACAAAAAAGAGCTCATTAAGCTGGAGATATAAACTGTCTTTTCCAAGGTACCAAGGGAAGTATATTAGAAAATGCATGTTTAGAGCCAAATAGTTTTACATTACTCTAAATAGTAATGAAGATTCATTTAACAGAACAATGCCTTGAAATTAAGAAAAAAATGGTTTTAGTAGCATGTGCTTATAATTGTAGCTCCTATACCTTGAGAGCATTATGTTTAGTCTGCAACAGTTGTTGTTTTATCTTTATTTCCTCCCGTTTTCTTTCATCTGTGATTCTCTTTTGAAGTGTGTCACCCCTTTGCAGCAATTCTTTCACTGTACCTTCATCATCTTCACCCTGATTAAAAAAAATTATATATATATATATAATGGGCACTTAAATCTAATTATTACTTAAGTACTAGAAGAGACATATATATATATATACTTCCTCCTCTAAGGTAATAATCTAATAGTTACTTGCAGATCTATCTGAAGACCAAATAACTTCTACTGGCTTTCTACAATGCATGTAGACACTTAAGGAGTAGAAGTAAAACAGCACTTTAAATTCTACAGATGTTTGTTATTAGATTTTATGCAGCATCCAGAATAGGATGAAAACATTAAAGGCAAAAAGGTAAAATATATTTTACTTTAAATAAAAAACAATATAAGTATCTAAAATATTCTAAATATATCATTAGTCACTGAAATTGACAATGTACCATGTAATTCCTGACCATTTCATGTATCATCACAGTGTAAAACAGCTGTTGTGGCAGGGAAAATGACACCACTAAGTATTTTTTACATAGAAGTTGAACCTATGCCACAGCTTCTGGGAGTGTATCACTTGAACCACACTAAACATTTTATGTAAAGAAAGGGAACAAAATATGTTAAAGTAGTGGAAACTCCCTGCCAAACTTGATTCACTTAGAATTTAACATTGTAGTACACTGCCTTAAATTGTGCATTTCCTGTATTAAAAAAAAAAAAAAAAAAAAAAAAAAAGTCCATTATGAAATAGCTATCTTTGAGGAATTCCTTAAAAGGAAAATAATATTGACTCTTTATATTGCTTGCAAAGAAATATACATATGATCTTGCTGAAGACTCATGAAGAAAAGGTCCTACAGACAAATCTCTGTTATTGCACGGCCAAGAAATGTCATCCCTCTGAAACTCATTCTGGAGAACACACACCACAGTGACAACAGTAGCAAAGCACAGCAGTATTTTACTGCTCTCTTTTATATTTTTTCTTTTCTTTTTTTTTTTTTTTTTTTTTCCCGCTGAGGTCCATAAAGGGTTTTACTACTTGCAAAGAGATGCTTTCCATTGCCACAAAACCTATTTACAATAAACTGTATAATCGGGTTGGTTAAGAACTAATTGGCAAGTGGCATTTCTTTCAATGATCATTGTCTAGGATGTGTTTTGGTGAATGTCTTCTTCTACTGTATTGCCCATTTAAATACATGATTCTGAGTTTTCTTGGTGTTTATACTGATATAGAGATTCCCTATTCTGTAATATTCCTGGTACTAGTATAGTACATTTAGATAATATTCCTGCTTTGCTTTGCGTTTTTACAAGGGTCAAAAAAGGTTTTTCTTATAAAAGAAGAATTATCACTAAAACTTTTAGTTAAGGCTAACTTGGAACTTTTGATTTTATAATAAATTAGCACAGTAAAATTTCCATTCAGCTTTTTTCATCTCCCTGCCTACTTCACTCAGACTTCCATTTCAACCAAATTACCATATCTTTATTGAAATCCTCCTCTTTCAGATTCACCCCCTGCTGAATTTCAACCTCCAGTGGTTCAAGCATTTTTTGTATATCAAAGTCAAATTGCTCCAATTCCTTCAAAGGAATGAACGGCTAAAATGGGAGAAATAGAAAGATTATTAATTTAAGTCATATACTTAATAGTTTTATTAGAAGCATAAATGAAAAGACATCTGTTCTACCCTGTATCGCTAAAACAATGATAAACTTTCCATCATGTGGAAAAATATCTACACCATACAACTTAAAGTACTGAAAGATACAAGTAAAGATAGATTTTTAACAATACTGGAGAATTTCCATACAAGAAAACACAAAAAATCTATGGTGACTAAATTAAAAAAAAAAAAACCAACATAAATTAAAAAATTCTTACATTTGTAAGAACAGGATCAGATAAACAGTGTAACATAATGATTTGTCTAAAAAAAAAAATGAATTTTGACACTAATTGGCTAAATCTGGTTTGTCAGAAATTAATCACATAATAAGCAATCCATTCAGATGAAAAACCACCTACTACTATCGAGAAAAATGTCATGATGATTTGTTTCAGTGTTTTGAACTCATTGCTTTGTCACAAAGAATAGTAAAAATGCCAGTTGAATTATATAAAATAAAAACCAGATTATCTTTGTGTAAAATATTCTCTTAATTTTGTAACGTATTATAAAAATCAATGAAACTTCACTAAAAGACCTTGTGTTTTGAAAAAGATCTCAACAAAAATGCAGGATCAAAAAAAAAAACCTCAACCAAAAAAAGTAGACACAATTCCTCCAAAACGAATCACAGGATAATTATGGTGCTTTAGGTTAACGCTCTGTTTCAAATTCTAACCCAAGTGCCACTTATCTGTTCCACAGACAACCTGGGAGAATTAGTGTAAAAATGTCTTAATTGTGTCTGGTTGTTTGTTTTAATGACAAAGATTTTGCACATTTACAAACATTAACGAAAATATAATAATGTATGATATTTATAAAGAATAATGTTGTGCTTGCAAATTTTCATTCAGAAGCTCAGAATTGCACTCAGTAAGCACTTCAAATGAGGTAGAAATAATAGCAAACTATGCAGTAATTTCTTCTCAGATGCTCTGAAAGATATCTTCAGAAGTACTTAAAATTCATCAAAAGACAAATCTAACCAAAACAAAAAGGAATACAAAATTACTAAGCTCTGAAAAATGTAAAAACAGTAACAAAAAGATAAATGGAAGGAAAAATACTAAATGAAATTCCAATAATTGAATGAGGTTCAAAGACTACCTTAAAAGGTTAAATTTAATTTTAGTACACTATGATCATTTTAATTTAGGACACAACTATGTACTAACATCTACTGACTTCACAGGTAATTTCTTATTTACCTCACTGTTGTACTGATAATTGTTATTATTTGAAAAAGATAGCTAAGCTGAAAACAAATAAGAATTGATAGAAAACAGATTATGAGAATTTACTATCATCTTGAACTGATTTTTAAAATCTGTTACTCACTGGGTGAATAATTTTATCAAAGTATAAAAAACCCCCAAACACTTAGGAAGCATAATAACACCCCATGAGAATAATATTTTTTCAGCCCATAAAGCTTAAATGATGACTACGGGAAGTGCAGATACCTACATTATATAGATGGATAATATGAGGCACCCAGCAATTTAATACTTTATCCAAATGCATATAAGCGAGTCAGCAGAACTGCCAAGAATTCAGACAAGATTTTGCTTCTCTATCTTATTCAATATCGAGTACTATTGATATCTGCTGTGAATCATACCCTAGCTGTGCATTCCCCAAGGTCCTGAAAACAATCCTGTAAATTCCAATTTACCATTAAAATTATGTGCTGTAGTAATTCCTATCATCTTGATAGGTGCATAGTATATAATGCTTAGTGAGGTGCTGCAATTCCAGCTCATCTTGCCTACACAATTATAAATTGGAGAACATCTGATAGAGAAAGTTGCCAGGTGGAAGACCTTTACAGGTTGTGTTCTGAAGACACTTCATCTTTATAATAAACACCTTTTCTCCATTCTTTAAGTGAGACCACAACATGCAATGCAAACAGTTAACCTATCCAAACAATAAACCATCTATAGGTAGTCCCATTTTTCCCTAAGACAAGCAATGATTTCACACAACCCTATCAAAGGCTGCATCAGCCCCGTTTTTCCCTTTGAAGCTTAGTTTTCGGAGAAACTTCTGTCTGCTATGTAGTTATAATTGTGCACCTAATATAAATACCATTTTGTATGCATCTCAATATGGCAGCAAGTCTTCCTACCTTTCCACTCTTAATTCTTTGTGATATAGTTGCAAATCGCTGGTTGAGCTCTGACAGTTTAGGCTCTATTACTTTCCTGCAGTGATCTCCATGGTTTGTCATCAAGTCTACCGCCTGGTCATGCACAGAGTCCACCTTTGGATGCATATCATTCAGCTCAGCCTTTAAGCGCTACAGTCCGTGAGCAAGAGACAGGGCTTGAAGTTAGTAATAAATGCAAAGAGAGAGAAAGAGAGAGAGAGAAAGTGTGCAAAGGAATAGGGAGCAAAACCACAAAGCAAATTCAGATAATTTTGCATGAGTGTGTAAATCCAGTAAAAATACATTAGACAGCATTCCCACTCATATCTCTCAAATTTATATCAGGAATGTGTCTACATGTCTGTTTTACTATCTCCTAGAGGAATTTAATGATGAACATAATTTCTAGCCAGCTTCTTCTCTGCAATAATACAATCCACAGTGTATTTCAGGATACACTATATTACTTAATGTTCCTAAAACTAGGAAAAGCTGCTAATTCATGTATTATGGAACTAGATGTACAGTTGTTGCTTTCATCACCATTCCCATAGCTGAGGCAGGGAAAAATAACCAGACTGAAAACCAGTGAGTTTTTTTCCTGCAAATCTATCACAAATTAGAAAATATGAGGGAAAATACCTTCCCCTTTGCAAGAGCAACCTTAACGGTAGATTCCAGGATAGGCAGAAGCCAAAAAAAGATAGCTAGGCATTCAGGAATCATAAAGACAGTGAGGCATTAAGAATTACATTTCACTGTCTGTGCAATATAAATATATATATCTGTATTGATGGCAAACATAATTTACCATCAATTATCAAAGATAATACTTTGCACTTGATCATGGCAAAATTGTTCATTCAACTACAAAAGTCTGTCCCATAATCCTGCTGAAATCAATGAAGCATTGATTTATGCTCTGCCTTCAAATGTGTAAAGTTTTTCTTTAGTAAAGAGTATCATTTTGTTAGCGTCAGCAATACAATTCTGATTTTGATTTGCAAACAGTTCCTCAGCTACAAAGTATTGAGATTCATACTGATTTCAGAAGAAAAAATAAAATCCATATAAATAATAATTTGAAGTAGTTAAATTTTAACAAAGAAGGTATTTTAAAACAAATGCTTTAAAATTTGTATCTATCCTGCAAGTTTATTTTTCATTACTTGGTCTAATGATGCAACGGGCCAAATAAAACCTTTTCATCAACATACTAACCCATTATTATACAGCTAGTTCACCATATAATATTCTTGTCTTTGGTGTTGGTCTGACATTAATGCAAACAGTGTTTGTAGAATTAAAACAATTATATGACAGAGATATCAAATGCAAATACCATAGACATCAGAAAAGTATCACAGGAAAACAGAAAAGCAATTACAAATGAAGAACATAGAAAAAGAAGAATTTTGTTCAACCAGATGTGTTTAAGGAGTATTTTCCAGCAAATACAGGTTTAATGAGCTGCTCTTCTAGTCACCAGGAAGTCCCCAAGACTTATAACAACATACTTGGTTTTATTTCTGCAGGGATTTAACTTCTGTAATGCTGTGCAGATTTACTAGGTAATCTACAAGTTGCCAAAAGTTAGATTTATCACAGAAAAAAATAATTAAAAAAAAAGTTCATCAATTTGTGATACCTTTCAAAATAATGCTAGTTTTGACACCGTCCTTTTTAGAACAAAATTAATGCTTTCCAGAAAATTGCATTTATTTTACCTTAAGAATTTCCTCTTTTTGCTGGTATTTTTGTTTATCAGATTCATCCAACAGTATTTCAGCACGATACATCCAAGTTGTGACATTAGCTACATTCTGATCAAAAGCCTCCATATGCTTTTGATATTCCTGTATGTGGAAAACGTAAATACTGCATACAAAAAAAGTAAACAGAACTGAAATAATAGTCGTAATTATGCCAACTATGGCAAACATGCATACATTATGAAATTAAACTTGTTTATTTTATACAGTAACTGCTAGTTTTATGAAGGATAGGATCTGTTCTTTGCTTTTTTTTTTTTTTTGACACTTTATATGTCAAGTTTCTTTAAAAAGACACTCCAGAGAGAGAAAAGCTTCAAAGAGACAGACAGAAGGGTGATAAAAGTCACAGCAAGATGCAGGTGTCTGCAGCTCAGCCAGGCTGCCGAGAGGAACAGGAAGCTGACAGGCAGACCTACTGGAGGTGGACAGAAGAGTTTCCCAAGAACCAGGTACAGAACTCATTTTGGAAAGCTACTAAGCTGATTGAAGCTCAGATAGTAACAAGGATGCACTTCCAAATGACAGTCAAGAATGGGAGCTTTATATCTAAAACTCTGCTTTGAGACACTGCTTTTAAAAAGGCTATTCTAGATGATATTCTGATAAATCTATTTTCCCCTCCTTAATTTAAAAACATTTTGACATTTTTGGTGAGCTCACTAGAAAGAGGCCTATGCTTATCCACACAACACATATGTATACCACACACCGAAGATCAAAGATTTTACTCGTTGTTTTGGGAGACACATGTATGTACCTTTATTTTACACTCTTCTAAAATCAGTAAAAGACCAACTACCTGTCTTACACCTTTTCATCATGGGTTACAATAAATACTAACAAAATAATTCAAAGTAGAGAGAGAGAGAAAACAGAGGAATGCATAACTATACCAGTCTATAAACTCCATTGTTTCTTATAATTAGTCCCACATTGAAGCTGAGTGTCTACATCATACTGAATGAAATACTTAAGCTCTCCAAACAGAACAGACAGAACCCACCGAATAAGCCCTGTAGTGATGCTGTATATCCATTGCAGAAGTATTCATAATGCAGCCACACAGACTCTAGTGGAGCTCTAACACATCAAGCTCTGAAAAGTCACAATAAAGGCTAAGACACAGTTGAGAACCACTTCAGTTTCTCTGTGTTGAAACTGCATTCCCATGCTTTCAGCAACAGAAAGAGCATACAAAATTTCTCAGAGGATTCTGGTAGCCCAAATGTTAAGAGCCTTTTCTGTATAAGGGTTCAAGCTGTCATCTCTTCACAACAGAATGAATTTTAAGGGAGAATATAGTTATGTGACTATCAACAGTCCATCCTGAACCTGTATTAAATGCATGTTAGGGATTTTACTTTCAACTAGGCTTAATCTGTTCCCCTTAAGTAATTATCCCCACCAAAACATGCACTATAAAACTATTCAAAGGCAGACCATGCAGTTCTGAAAGACCAAATCATAGTCCTTGAGCACATCAGGTGTGCACCTTGAGCAGACCTTCTGATTTAGTTGCCACTGTAATTAATCTAGTTCATACGCATCAAAGCTACCCTGTGGACCAAACCAACATACAAGCAGGGACTTCCCAACTGTACTATTCCAAACAGAAAAGCTAATGTAGCCAAAAGCATCTGAGGTTGTTAGTTTCAATATCAACACTTACTCAACTTATTTTGCTTGATTCATATTCGAGTAGTCTAGGCCCTTGGGGAAAAACTGCATTTCATTCATTAGGAAAAAAAGTCAAACAAAACAGTGCAGGAACTACTGAGGTAGACAGGAATGGGAAGCGGTAATAACCAAGACTCCAGAGAGCTATCATTCTGTATGGTCAGATTCTGAAAATATACACAATGTACTAAACAACAATCAACCTGATTGTCTGTGTACCTATGTATTCAATGTAGTCCAAGGCACTGGAACAAGCACTCCTATAAGCGTGAGCACCTATGACTGGGTACCAACATTTTCCTCTGTGCAAAAAAATGCATTTTCCTTACCAGTAACAGATTGAACCATTCCTCAGCACGTGAAGTTACTGCTATCCAATTACTGTTCAGGAGGCTGAGTTTATCCTCTACTAGACTTTCCTTTCCTTTCAGCACTGTCTTCAAATTCTCTCCTAAATCACGGATGCTCTTAAGATGAACGTGGCGTTTCTCAATCTCCTTCCGTGTTGCCTACATGAGCAGAATAAAAAATAAAGAACAGGAAATTAAATATTTAACTTTTTTTTTTTTTAGATTGTGATTTTGTGTGTTTATAAGGAAGAAACTATGTAACAGGACCAGCTCTAACAAGAAAAAAAGGAAGGTAATTGTCATTGGCAACTCCCTTCTGAGAGGAACTGAGGGCCTCATATGCCGGCCAGATACACACCATAGGGAAATCTGCTGCCTCCCTGGGGCCAGGGTCAGAGATATTACTAGGGAACTCTCTGGTCTGGTAGAGCCATCAGTCTATTACCCTCTATTGATTATCCAGGTTGCTAATGACAATGCTATGGAGAGAAACCTGAAAAAAATTTAAAAAGACTTCAAGGCCGCTGGGGAGATCACCTGGGGGCTCAGGAGCCCAGGTGGTAATCTCTTCAATCCCTTCAGTGGCAGGGCTGAATACTAAAAGAGGAAGGAAGACCTACCTGATTAACATGTGGCTGAG
>JAAGNO010001426.1:3137-39588 GCA_033439905.1 Ceryle rudis | reverse complement strand
GAATAAATGAGAAAAGCAGTGAAAATAAAAAAAAAAAAAAAAAAAAAAAAAAAAAAAAAGGAGAAGAGAAGCATATAATACCTATAGAAGATAATGTTATAGCAGGAATGACATACATGTAAGTCTCAGCACAAATGGGATACTTAGTTTTGGACACTAGTCTTCAAGAAAGATTAATTGAAGAGTCAAAATGAGAAGAGTAAATCATCAGAGGATAGAAAAATGATTGGCAAGGAAGACTGGATAAGCTGGACATGACAAATACAATCTGAGCAGTTAAAACATAGTTAATGCAGTGTCCAGATGCTTTGGAGATGTGTAGAGTGTAAGAACCTGTAGAGTACAGAAATCTGCATAGATATTCAAACTTAATACATAACAAAATGTAAGGTTATATTTCTGCATAATGCTTATCAGCTTTTTCTTCTGTGACCACTGATATACATATAGCTGAACAAAAATATGATCACAATTTCCAGCAGAGCAGAAGTAAGTGTAAATACCTTTAACATTAGGCATTTTATAATTAGACAATTGTGAACAATTTGTCCCAAAATATTAGTCTGAAGGCAATGAAGCACAGCATTCATTATCTTTGTCAATTGCACAAATGAACAACTCTGCTATTAATGTTGGGTTTGAACACAACACAATGATATTTTCAGAACAGAATAATAACTGTCTTCACTTTGAAAATAGTCAGGTGTATAATGGGTATTACTACAGAGTTGAAATTATTTAAGGAGTTTGTTGAAAAGGCTAAGTATATTACTTTTGCTTTTCTCAGAAGCACAGTATTGTTCATTTATTCTCCACATTGCATTTTACATAGGTCTACAGGAAGAACAAGGTACAAGTGATTTGTGATGTGCAGGTGCAAAGTGAAATAAGTGTATTTACTGTCCTGTAGTATAATAGCCCCCATGTAACCACACAGACTAAACTCAAGTATGAAGTGGAAATTCTTCGATCAGAAGTTATTTAATAACAAAGCTACAAATAGCTGAAAAAAATATTTTTGCCACACAAATTTATTTATCTGTGTGGTTATTAGATTGTTTTGTCTGAATCCAACATTTTTAGCTGTAGTCAAAAGCAGTTGGTTGGCAGTAGCTCTCTAGTATTAAATTCTCCGTGCCACATGGTGGAGTAAGAAGCACACAATTTACATTCAAAAAGTGATAAAAGAGAAGTTAAACAGCACATACTTAACTCTCTCTGTCAGCTTTGAGAATAAGCTAAACAGATTTCACTTAAAAAGAGGAGCTAAATATAATTTTGTTTTCTTAAATTAATTTCTAATCAGCTGAACCAAAGATTATTCCTCCTATCAATGTTCTAAACAGATCTGAATTTTTGAAGCAAACATGCAGAGTTTTCAAACCCAAAAGAAGCTTTCTGATTATAAATTCTCCCATATCCATGCAATACATATTGCTGAACAGTTTGCTAAATGTCCCAGCATGGATAAACTGACCCCTGCCCAGAAACCAAAATCATTGACTGAAAGATTTCCATTCCAACTGTGCAGAAACTATTGTATGTTATGTTACATGAATGAACTGTTTTCAGATATAAAAAAGAGCTGTGCCAGCAGAAATTGCACGGGAGATGTAGTCATTCAGTATGTGCCTATTCTGCCATTCACTGAAGGAATAACTCGGTATATTTACCCTCATAAAATGGATTGTTTATTCCCCGTCCCTCTAAGGATTTTAAAGAACTTCATGATTAAACTTCAGAGAACTTCAATATTTACGTTAAATCTGTTCAGTTGTTAATTAAGTTTTTTGCATTACGTCCCACTGGCATCTTTAAAAACATGAAAGGAGAAAACTCAGCAACCTCTATGCTGGTTTTCTCACAGTGGATATAGTATAATCAAGTGAACTTGACATTAGACAATAACATCTCAAGAACAAAACCAAGTTCTGCAAAAACTTTTCCCATGAAAGTGTGTTAATTAAGGTTGAGTATTGTGCTGCTTCAGTTGTTGAAGTTCTGAAGCACTTCCTTTTACACAGTCTGTTAAGTATTGCCAATATTGTACCTGAGAATGCACATAAACCAGACATTTCCATGGGACATATGAAGCAGCACTGAAAATATTGACAATATAAGGGTCCAAATACGTCAGAAAAAAAGCACACTTGCCTGTCACTTTTTTCTTATGTATTAGAGGTATATAATTACAAGATGAGAAATTAAACAGATATATCTTTAATAAATGCTGATTTGTATCCTGTTTCACAAAATATTATTTACATTCATATTTCAAGGAAGAAGAAAAGTTAAGAAAGTCAACTGATTGATAACATAGCTCAGAATTCAAACTGAAACAATAACTCTTCTGAATCTGATCTTATTCTTATACTGATGTAAGTTAGAAGCAAATAAATTAGAATCAGTTTCAAAAAAAAAAATAGTGAATACACATATGATCCTGTTTGCTAAATATAACTTCCTTTAATTCACACACACACACACATAAAAATATCTGCATGTACCTGCAAAGATTCACAGACAAGGAAAGCAAAAGAAAGGTACTATATTTTAATTCAAAAGACCTGGAAAACTTTATTTTTAAAGGAGAGAAAATATGAGGTTTTTCAGCTCTGAATATTTTTAAGTTCAACTAAGCTACTCTGTACAAGACAATCATTTTTTAGAATGATTTAAAACACTACAGGCATGGCAGAAAAAAACCAAAATTGAATGCCTCTTCTATAAACATTATAAAACATTTATTTTCAATGTCCTTGTAGTCTTTCTAGTTTACTTTTGTTTACTTTTGTAATCTGACTCCCTAAATATAGGTGGAATTTACAGAAAAATTGCTGTACATAATATAGTAAAACATCAATAATTTCATACCAGAGACATTTGGCTTTATTTAATTTGTATTCTTACCATTTTTATGCTGCAGTAAAGCAGATGTTATAGAAGAATGAATGGAAGAGTAAAAATGAGAATTAGATGTACATTTTTATTGCAAAGGCTCAAAGAACCATTTCTAAAGAGTCGGAAAAGCTGTTTCTGTAAAACCTTGTATTTCAATTCTTACAGCTTGTGCAAGTAAATTTAAGTGCACATCATGATATAATTAATGATGTTGTCTATGTTTCAATAATTTAATAACTATTTGTAGGCCATGTAATCAACTTCATAAAAGAGCCGTCTGAATAGTGAAGATGATGAGTTTCTTCTTCTAGAATGGGAAGTGGCTTTACATTGTTTATGATTTTAAAATTACTGCCTAGTCTTCCATGACATTTATAGTTCTTTACATCTGGGCAGGTATAGAACAGAAATCAGAAGGAATATGACTTTACTAGAAGATTAGATCAATCTTCTTGAATTAATCCTACCTAAAATTTACTTTCATACTGATCATGTTGCAAATACCTGTTATTAATATGAAGCTGAGGGAAAAGCAAATACATTTTGGTTGATAAGAAAACCAGTAAGCACACCAGTTCAACTAGTATATAACTTACCTGTGCTTCCTGAGGGACCTGTGCTGCATCAACTCTGTCTGCAGTGTAAGCTGTTAGCTGTTTGTCAATAACAGCAAGAGACTCTTGGATTAAGCGGAGGGTTTTGTCAGTCTCCTGGGCAGATTGAATACTCTGTTCAAGACTCTTTTGTCTTCTCACGGCCTAAAAGCAATGACAATGTTATCAATATTCACAGTAGTAATGCATATAACATATTTTTTCCCACAATTTTTTATATTTAAAAAAAAATGCAGGCTGAGAATAAAAATAGTACTCCTGACTCATCCACCTTTTTGTATGATAAGTTGCGAATCATTTTGCCACCCATTTAGTTCTTTTTAGTAAGAAAAACAAAACCAAAACCAACCAAAAACAAAGAAAACCCCAGATTACATAGACAAGTTTTAAAAATGTAGGACCCTGAAAAACAAATGCATGCATTGAGGATTTCTATATGGAGTGAAAGTTGGCAAAGCTGCATAATAAAACCATCCTGATAGTGCAGTCTTTCATTCTGAAGCGTAGTGGTCTTCCTGATCTTATTATGTAATTCAAGAGATTTTGTTTACTGAGAATAGGGTTACTGTCATCACAATCCCTTCCGAGACAATCCTCTTCAGTAAGTGAGAGGGATAAAGACTCTCTTGAGAAGAAACTCTCTTATATGAATTATAAATAGCTGTCTAGAACAGAGGCAATGCCTACTCTGGGGGGCGGGGATGGAAAGAGACAGATCCTTGTCTTTTCTGTGGTCTTGCTCAATTTACTATCACTCTAACCATACCCTTTTAGCCTAGGAAGTTGACTCTTACTTCTACTCCGCTGCCAGTGCCACAGTGGGATGACTACCATCACCTTTTACACAATCCTTTTTTTGTGAATGATGCTTTCCTTTCAAAGGAAAGCTTACTTTAAGGTTTACCAAATCAGAAAAAATAATTTCTTCATCCAAGTTGTCCTTTAAACACATGTATGTTTAAACACTTGATATAAACAGGCTACTATTTGTAACATTAGTATGATAATAATCTGATGCTTTTTTCCATATGTGATTGTGTCTACCCGTGGATTCATATTTTACTTAGACTACAGCTTCTACCTAGCAGAGTTTCTGATTTTTACAAAGCAGATAATAATTACTGACAATCTCAAGTGCAATACAGTTTTTCTCTGTACAAGTCCAGCCATACTGCTGACCACGCAATAAAATAACTTTCTTTGACATGAATCAAAGAAGAAGGGAGAAAGCAATCACTCTTTAAATAACATTGCTAGGTGTCCTGCCATTTTTCAAGTCAAATCACACTTCTCTTTGGTGAGCCAGCTATACTTTAGTTTTATTTCATACTTATTATAAAACTCTTGCCTTGAAAAAAAATATCCCCCAGCAATTCAATGGGAATATTTGATATATCTGTACCCTCCTCACAGATTTGTATAGACCTTCACATTTAACAAATTAAAAAGATTTTTTTCTTGTAAGCATTCTTGCTAGTTGTTTGACTTAGATAAAGGATAGGGATTCCAACCAGTACTTACTATATTTGTGTTTGTAAGCTGCTTTGTACTATTTCAAACCAGCCAATCAGATAATTTTGTATCCCTGCCAGCTCTAGGAACCTTCTGAGGAACTGAGCAGCTTTACATATCAGACCCATGCTGTCGGTCTTAATGGAAACACCTGAGCCACTAAGGTATTATTACCCTACCAAATGAACCATTAAACAGTGTAACTTCACAGTACAGTAGTAAGGCTTGCTACTTAAATTACTTTTCCCTTCACCTGATTTGAGATTTTTACATTATAATGTTCTCAGCCTGTTCAAAGCAGCGGGGTTAAAAACCACAGCTTTCTTTTGCCTTGACACTCCTTACTACTTATTTGTAAGCTTGGCTAAGACACAGTCCCTCTCTACCTTTCCATTTGCATCACCTCACAGTAGATTGAAAGACAAATTGTATCAGAAACAGAGTAAGTACCTTTCTACAGCCCACGGGTAAGGGCATTCTGGAAGCATGGAATGAAACTTCTATGCCTCTACTGATCTCCTTGGATAAATGGTAGGAGTAACTTACATGCACAGTCCATTCATACAGAGGGCTGCAGTGTCCCACTGTTCAGAAAAGCTCACCATTTAAGGTATGACACTGAGAAAGTTTCATTCTTATTAGTCATTAAAATAAGCACCTGTACTTTCTGGAGAATTCAATATACTGGATATAAATTTGGTGCTAAATCCTTCTAAAAACCTACTTTTATAGCAATACTTGAAGATTTGAACCCATGTTAAATGCTGACCTAGGCTAACTACTATTTGCAGCCAGGCCCTTGCTTGAGTATAGATAAATTTGCTGTCAGCCTCAGGAGCAGCCCACATACATGCAATGAAGTAGTTACCACTGCATGGAATCTTACAAGAAGGATTAAAATTGAATGACAAATATGTGGTGAATGAAAAGTTGTCACCTCTGTGCTCATTTCAGCAGAAAATAAGCATATCACAATCTTGGTTTAGGATACAACTGGAAAAATGAAAACATTCCCAAACTCATTAATAAAATAAATATTAAAGCAGATAAGAAAAAAAATCTGGCTGAATTTCTGTGGCTCTATTTCAAACAAATATAAAGTCAGATAAATACATATGCATGCTTGTGATATCTTTATATGCACATAAAGTAAGTATTTACAGAAACACAGAATATTCATGGTTGGAAAGGACCTCCTAGATCACTCAGTCAAACCATACCCATAACAAAAAATACCTAAATACCTTGATCAAACATGACTTCAAAACCAGAAAATAACCCCCTACATGCCTGCAACAGGTCCTGCTGTGGAGCCTTCCTGCCCTCAAGCATATCAACACTCCCACACAACTTGGTGTCATCTGCAAACTTACTGAGGGTGCTCTCAATCCCCACATCCAGGTCATCAATAAAAAACTCCAAACAAGACTGGCCCCAAAACTGAGCCCTGATGGACACCACTGGTGACTGGCAGCCAGCTGGATTTCATCCCATTAATCACAACTCTCTGGGAACAGCTATCCAGCCAGTTTTTAACCCAGCAAAGAGTCCGTTTGTCTATACCATGTTTCATCAGTTTCTCCAGGAGAATGCTGTGGGAGACTGTGTCAAAGGCCTTACTAAAGTCCAAGTAGACAACATCCACAGCCTTCCCTCCATCCAAAAGGCGAGTCACATGGTCATAGAAAGAGATCAGGTTGGTTAAGCAAGACCTCCCTTTCATAAACCCATGCTGGCTGGTCCCAATCCCTTGTCTGCCCTGCAATTGCCTTGAGAGCTCACTCAAGATGATCCTCTCCATGATCTTTCCTGGTACTGAAGTCAGGCTGACAGATCTGCAGTTCCCCAGATCCTCCTTCCAGCCTTTCTTGTAGATAGGTGTCACATTAGCCACCCTGCAGTCATCTGGTACCTCCCCTGTTGACCAGGATTGTTGAAAAATGATGGAGAGAGGCTTGGTGAACTCTTCTGCCAGTTCCCTTTGGTGAATGCCACCCGACCCCATAAACTTAGGGGTGTCTGGGTTCAGAAGCAGATCATTAACTACTTCTTCCTGGATTATGGGGGGGTTGTACTGTTCTCCATTCTTATCTTCAAGCTCAGGAGGCTGAAAACCCTGGGAGCAGTTGGTCTGTGCATTAAAGACAGAGGCAAAGACAACATTAAGTATCTCAGCCTTTTCCTTGTCCTTGGTTGCAACGTTCCCCCTCACATCCACTAAGGGTTGGAGATTTATTGTTGATGTACTTGTAGAAACTTTTTTTGTTGTCCTTTATGTCAGTGGCCAAGGTGAGTTCCAGCTGGGCTTTTGCCTTCCTAATTTCCTCTCTGTATAACCTGACAAGATCTCTGTACCAGTTGCCTGGCCCTTCTTCCAAAGGTGGTAACCCCTCCTTTTCTTCCTAAATCCCATCAAAAGCTCCCTACTCAACCAGGCTGGACATTTTCCCCGCCCTTTGATCTTACAGCACATGGAGATAGCCCTCTCCTGGGCCTTTAAGATTTCCTTCTTGAAGAGCGTCCAGCCCTCCTGGACCCCTTTGCCCCTCAGGACTGTCTCCCAAGGGACTCTCTCAACTAGTGTTCTGAACAGTCCAGTCTGCCATCTGGAAATCCAAGGTGAAGGTTCTACTCACAGCCCTCTTTACATCACTAAGAATCAAGAACTTAACTTATTCATAATCACTAAGCCCAAGACGGCCTCCGACCACCACATCTCCCACTAGTCTTTCTCTATTTGTGAACAGGAGGTCGAGCAAGGCAACTTCCCTGGTAGGCTCATCTACCAGTTGTGTCAGGAAGTTATCTTCCATATGCTCAAGAAACCTCCTAGCCTGTCTGCTCTCTGCTGTGTTATATTTCAAGCAGATGTTTGGTAGGTTGAAGTCCCCAACCAGAATAAGGGCTGGCTATTGTGAAACTTCAGCCAGCTGTTTATAGAATATTTCATCTGCCTGCTCATCTTGGTTGGGTATTCTATAGCAGACTCCCAACACAGTATGTCCCTTATTTGCCTTCCTTTTCATCCTTACCCATAACCACTCAACTTTATCATCATTGAAATCAAGTTCTATACCCTCAAAAAACTCCCTAACATACAGGGCCACCCCCCCTTTCATTTTCTATCCCTTCTGAAGAGCTTATATTCACTCATCACAGCATTCCAATCTTGACAGTTGTCCCACCATGTTTCCGTGATGACAACTATGTCATAGCTGTCCTGCTGCACAATGGCCTCCATCTCATCCTGCTTGTTGCCCATGCTACATGCATTAGTGCAGATGCACTTGATCTGGGCTTCCAATTTCACCCCCATCCTCTGTCCTTTACCCCTAGGTTCATTACTGGTGGGCCAGGTTTTATTCCCTTCCCCTTTCAATTCTAGTTTCCCATCCACTTCTGTAGTTACTAACCTATTAGTGAGCCCTGTGTTTTTATTGCTGCATATACCACCCTTACCCACCTCAGGTGGTATGGCAGATTGACAACCATTCCTTGGCTCTTCTCTAATGAGCCTGGTTTTATCCCCTTCCCCCTCTGAACCTAGTTTAAAGCCATCTCAATGAACCCTGCCAACTCCTGGGCAAGGATCCTTTTCCCCCTTTGAGACAGATGTACACCATCTGCTGCCAGCAGACCAGGTGCCATATAAGCTTCTTCATGATTGAGGAACCCAAACTTCCAATGGTAGCACCAGTCCCTGAGCCATGTGTTAATCAGGTGTGTTTTCAACCCTCTTTCAGTGTTTTTCCCTTCCATTTGAGGGATTGATGAAAACACCACCTGCACACCCCAGCCTTCAACTCGTCCCAATTCCTTGAAGTTCTTCTTAATTGCCTTTGGTCTTCTCTCTGCAACCTCATCATTACCAGCCTGAATCACTAACAAGGGGTAATAATCAGACGGCTTCATGAGAGCAGAGAGCTTCCTTTTAAGATTTCTAACCCAAGCCTCAGGGAGGCAGCAGACTTCCCTGTGGGATGGGTCTGGTCGACAAATGGGCCCTTTTGTTCCCCTCAGGAGAGAGCCACCTACTACAATTACCCTCCTTTTCCTCTTAACTGAAGAGGTCATGAGACATGAGGGTGAGTGTCAAGCTGTGGGCAACTCACTGGATGGATCCGACTCACTGGATGGATCCTTTTCTCCACCTTCGTTTGCCTGGTCGTCAAGTCCCAAAGCCCCATACTTATTGTGCAAAGGCAGCTGGAAAGGTGAGGGGGGCTGAGAAGGTTACACACACATGAAGACAAAACATTCTGCTTTCATTTTCTCAGAAAGAATTTGATTACAGCCTGAGAACCTGTGTGACATTTTATATTTTCCAAGTGAGGTGAAAGTACATCATTTCCAAAAATTATGAATAGCTTAGATGAATGAATGGATGGTATCAGACCAAGATGTGAATGCAGTGGTATAAGAGGAAGTATATTGGCAGTGGGAGCAGAACCATGCAGCAAAATGGTGGGAAATGGCACCTTCACAGTTGTGGTGATTTTCTCAGATATAAATGGGTGCTGCTTTAATTTTTCTATCTGTATTGCCTACTGGGAACAGACCTCATCCTGCACACTCTCCTAAAGTCAAGCCTATACCCTCTCCCTGTTCAATTCACACAACAACTGTAACAAAAAAATTTTTCACAATAAACTTATAAGATGTACTATACACTCATGTAATGTAAGATATTTCTCCGGTACACAACAGCTGACTCAAAAACCTAATCCTGTTTACTAAGCAGGTCCCTAACACTGTTACTGGCATTGCAGAATACTTATGAATTCAGTCAAGAGGAATGCTACAATATAGTTGAGGCTTCTCTCTCTCTTCCAGTTACTGATAGAGGTAAGAATTAGGGGGCTTTACAAAAAGGGGCAGACATACCACACACATCTATGAACTTGAATTTAAAATTCAATTCCTTAAAACTCATACATCTGTGTGTGTGAAAATATATATAAGCGTATTTTTGAAAGACATCTGAAAGTTGAAATTTTATGTATCTGTAATATTAAAGTATTTTAATTCAAGATGACCTGTTTTTTGGAGTAGGGGGTGGTGTTTTGATGGTTTCTGTGGTTTTTTGTTGTTTTTTTTTGTTGTTTTTTTTTTTCTTTTTTTTTCTCTTTCTTTTTTCTTTTTTTTTTTCATTTTATTTTTCTCTGAAAGTTTGTTTTTTCTATTCCTCTGTGGAAGAAATACATGGTTTAACATCACAGTGTATAAATGGGTCTGAGAACACAACAGGAAGCTCTAGCTCTGCTATCAGATCATAGTCAATAAAGCTAAAGGCTTTGGTCTCTATAGGGAAGTGTCTGACAGTTAATTGCTAAATAGAAAATCTCAGGAAAATAAACAACTGTTTAATTATTTCTGAGCCAGTGAAATGTTGACAGCTGTCAAGGATGATAAAAACAAGATAAAAATCTGCTGTTAGGTAGTATCAGAACAAAAGAGAAAAGAAAAAATATTTATGAACTGAATTTTATATTAAAGTCTCTACAGATTATTATAGATTTTCAGTTATTTTTCAACGATTAAGCATAACATCCAATTTTTATGATATGGAATATTACATAAATCTTATTACAATCTAACAAAGATCAGTGGTAAATGCATATAATCCATGTAAAATGCCATATTAAGGGAAAGTCTGCACTGAGAGACAAATATCAGAAAAGGTTGAGATGCTCAGGAAGTTGCTTATGACTATAGCTCATTCTTTGATGTTTAATGTTATAAAGCTATATTTATAGACATTAACCACTTTTTCTTCAAAAAGTACATTTCATGTATTAAATTATATTAGTCACACATGGAGTTACCAAGAACTTGGTTAGAGGTTTATAGTTAAAAGCAAGTAGAATTTTGCTGTTGAAGCAGTAGTCTAGTTGTGTTGGGGGAGAAAGATAGAAAAAAACCTTCTTCAAAATTATAGTATATTTACTACAGGGTATATTCATTTAAAATGCAGAAGCAAATTAGTTAATTATAAGTTAAAGCTCATGGAAAGGGGTCTATTAAGAAAGGCAGAAATATGTAAGCTATTTCTGGGGGGGACTCAGTTTTATTCTCTAATTATTGAGACATGTTACCACAGGGTAAAGTTAAAAAGTTAAAAGTTAGAAAACTTTAGATTCCTTCTTAAACTTGTTTAAATTATTTTAAATGTTAACCTAAGTCTTGGTGTTTTAATGGTTTTGTCTGAGATATATTACAACATCTCTGTGAGTTTTGCATCAAGCTGTAAATGTGCTAACCTCCACTTTTTGTTTGGAATCAGAATGGATTAGTGTTTAGACTTAAGCTAGAAATACCTTTTCTATCATTTATTTTGGGCCCATGAATTTTTAATAACCTCCAAGCTAGAACTAATTCTTCTGCAAATTCTAATAATATTTCACAGTGTGTTTTTAAAGTAAGTTGCTACAAATATTTGACTTTTCAGTCATAAAGTGATAATATCTTTGATCAACTGTATTTCAAAACTGCAAACTATACCAAGGAGGAATTATCACTGCGGACAGATAGCAACTCAGAACTTGAAAAAGCAGCTCTCTTAACAGCCTTCAAAGCAATCACATGGAGATGGTGCAGGAAGAATTCTTTCTCCTCTTGAGAGGACAACTAAACAGCAAAATTGTGTCAAATGATGAATGTGTGCTCTTTGAAAGAAACAAAAGGTTATCCTTTTGGAGTCCTAAAAAGAGTCCTAAAAGAAATTATGAAACAGTCCCCAAAATTATAATTGAATCTAGTGTAAAGCCCACCTGAACAATAATGTTTTGTACAATTTTTTTGCAAGCATAATCTCAAGAATAGCTAGCTGACAT
Organism: Ceryle rudis; assembly: GCA_033439905.1. Lineage (NCBI taxonomy): Eukaryota > Metazoa > Chordata > Aves > Coraciiformes > Cerylidae > Ceryle > Ceryle rudis. The sequence goes on along the minus strand of JAAGNO010001426.1, from coordinate 27,728 downwards.
TTCTGCAGCTTGCTGGACAGGATGTAAATTACTTTCAGCCTTAAAGGGAATGATAGCCACTTGCAATATAGCTTCAAGTTCTTCAGGCAACAGTGATCCAATATACAGAGTTGTAAGTGAATCAGTCCTTGAAAAGGAAATATAGGTTATATGTCTCTTATCGATCAGCCCCAGATGTTCAAAAGCAAACTAAATACTCAGTCTTTGTTAAATAAAGAAGATAAGGCATACAAACATAAAGCCATTATCTGTCTTTAAAAATTAATCTCTCTCTAAGTAGCAGTGCTGTATTGTCTTACAGCATCATTCATTTGGCAGTGGTTTGGTTCCTTTATTAGTAGTGAATAAATATTTCACATATCAGGTTCTGCCTTCATGAGGTTATTGTCTTGGTAACTACTTGCACAATTATTCAAATAAAAATAAATAACCTAACCATATTAGGATACCCTATTGGTATGTCTGAAGTAGAAGTGACCTTGAATACCAGCTGAATACTGTTATGTGCCTGCAATGTATTTTTATGAGAGGAGAGTCCACACTGTTTGGATTTCAACAGGGCTTACACAAACAGTACAGAAAATTCAATACTAGGTATCAACAAAAAACAGGTGTGAGATTTCAGTGTAAAAATTATTTAAACTTCTTTTGTAGACAACATACAATAAAGAAGTGCTGATTTAAAAAGTTTCTTTGCATCTCTTTCATTTTTTGTACGGATCTCACCATTAATGTTTGACTACTAAATATCAGCAGGGGTCTTCCCCCTCCTGCTTTTGTCTATATTTAAACAAAAATGGAAAGCACTGAAAAAGTTTCTAGAAATATTTTGCTCACATACTCATCCAATTTGTCTTCAGAATTTCACACAACATATTTATGCTGTACTTTCCACATTTAACCCCTGTAGCTGGCATGAATTGATTTCATGTCTATTACTGGAAAGACTGAATAGTATTCATCCATCACTCAGCAAGACTATTTGAAAGCCCTGTTTTCACACACTGGAAGCCCTCTATATATTCCCAGTTTCCTCTTCTAACTCAGGGAAAACATAGCAGATACCAAGAAGCAGAATTCCTCTAGTTAGTAGAGGGAACCAGGCTCATTTACACCCCAATCTTCAAGTTTAATCTCAGAAAAACTGAGGACCTCTCCGTTTTTACTGTAGTGTTTTTACTTTCACTGTTTTCAGGAACAAGTACACTTGAAGCACCATGAAAGGAACAAAAATATTATCATTGTCATGGTAGATTGTTACCACTCTGACACAGTTTCTGAAGATCTTTATTTGTGCACCATTTATGGCACTGAAACTGAGTAACTTTGGACTGTCTTTGTAGTTTATCTTTGAACACATTCTGGTTCCAATTATAGGAAGGGACTCTCTGTCCTTCATTAACTCTGTGTCTTTCCCTAATATTTCCTTCCTGATCTTTACCAAGTAGTGAGATGATATTTTCCTGATATTTCTCTTCATAACAACCAAGATCTTTCTTCTTAAGAGTAACACCTCAAAATTTACAATTTTGTATATGAAGTCAGAAGTTCTCCATAAATATCATTTGTGTATTTATACTGAATACTTCTGTAACTTAACTACCTTGTTATTCTGTCCTGTAATGTTGTTCTGTGTTTACTTAGAGTTTGTCCCCATCTTTGTAAACTGCTAGTAGTTGAGCTATTTCCTTATATACCCTTTGGTTGTCTTAAAATTCTTTGGTGAATTCTGTTTGGTCCTGACATTATACAAATGCACATCTCTATTAATGTGCTCAAAAACATATATTAAACAAACTCCTACTATTAAAAGTAAATATTCCCACACAAGTATCACAGTTTTGAATTCATTTGCCTGCAAAAAAGTACACAGTACCACTGGATCTCTCAAAAAATTAGTACAATTTTCTTCATGGTGTCTATGGTAAAGAATGCTATTCTAGCATATTGCTAGATTTGACTCTCTGCTCAACTAGTTTCTATATTGAAGTCTCTTTATAATATCTTTCATTGATAGAAAGACTCTTATTTATTGTTCAGTAAATAATACACCCTTAAGAGAATGTTACTCTTATATTTAATTTTGAAAATAGTTTGCTTCTCAATAAGATTTCTGTCTAAGAAAGCATCTCTAAATATGCAGTTGAAGATTAAATCCACTTAGATGGTCATTTCAGTTTTGGAATTTTAGTGTTACCTATGCTACTGGTTTTGGCTGGGGTGGAGTTCCTTTTCTTCACAGCAGCCTATATGCTGCTCTGTTTTAGACTGGTGACCAAAACAGTGTTGACAGCACAGTGCTAGACTGTCAGCTGTTTAATGGGAGGATGAGTCAGTTATTAAATATACCTCCTGCTGAAGTTCTTCCCATCGAGTATTGAACTTCTCAAGTTTCTCATTGATCAGTTCATCCAAGATTCCACCATCAGTTAAAGTCTGAGCCAATTCCCGAATTTGATTGCGATTATCTTCTGGATGTCTCATCAAATGTTCCAAAGACTGAAACAAGGTCAAAAAAGTAGTTTGCTTTCCTTTCTGCAAATAAGACTCTACAGAGCAATCACAATTCACCTTAAAAATGTAAGAAACATCACATTTTATACACAATAAAAGAAGAGAGAAAAGAAAAATATCTATGTCCCATGTCTTGATAACACATGCTCTGTACTACTTTATACTGCAAAGATTTTTCTCAAAGCAATAAATTGGGTACTTGTTTTTATCAATGTGGACTATACCCAATGAGTTCAATGGTAGTATTTGTATACTTAAAACCAAAACATTTGCTTGAATATCTGAATGCATGAAGTTCAACAGTAAAAACACATTATCAACATAACATTTTGTAGGTTGGTCTACTAAGAGTATTAACTTAATTTCTGCAAACGTGAAAGGTTCCATAAATAAAAATTAAATTATAATAAACAGAGTTGCAGTACAATGTGTGATTTGATATTATTTAAGTTAACACTTACATCTAGAGCCTCAGAAATTTCTTCTGCACCTCCCTGGATATTTTCAGTTGCCTTGAGTTTCAGTTCAATTTCACACAACCATTTATTTTCTGCATCCAAATACGACAATAGTTCACGCCAACATGCCCATACCTCCTGATGGAGAATAAAGGGTTTATTGAGATTGAAAATATCACAGCTAACTTTCACTTACTAAAATATTGAAAACATTGCACGCTTCATCCCCAAAACAACGTTTTATGTCTTATAGTTATGATGTCATGTAGTTGATTTTTTTTACTAGTATTTGTATTTTCCAAATAAATATAATACACAACAAAAACATTTTGATTAAACAGAGCAAACCCACAGAATATAATATGAAAAAGAGAACACTTCTGCAAAACACAGCTTGAATCTTCTGTCTCAGGAATTATCGACTTCATATGCTTTTCTGTAAAATTTTCTTGCCATATATAAATAAAAAAAAATCAGAACTTTAAAAGACTCATATTAGAAGTTTATGTCTATTACAGGATATAGGTAGGTTGCTTATATGTTCTATACATTAATTACTTAAAGCAACAGTTCATAAAACCTCCAAAACCACAGCATTCAAGAATTCTGACTGAAATCTCTACAGAAGTTAATTCTACATCACATCTAGTGCAATTTATAAACCACTTAAGTGAAAGTGTACTAAACATAATATTGTAAAATTAAATTATTGTCTAATATTTTATTTTTACAGTGCCTCAAGATACATAAATAGATAAAAATGGCACTTTGCATACAAGTAAAACATTAAACTTCATAAATAATCTTTTCATTGTTCCATGTTTGTTAGTAGAAATTAAAATAATGTTATTGAGACACATCAGGCTACTTGTAGATCAAGTTTCCCAGAGCGCAGTCCTTCTCATCTAACTTTGGTCCTATCAAATGGAAGAGGTTATAGAGGGATATCATTATGCAAGAACATCATCAATGATCAGGGAAAATATCAATTACCACTTTAGACTATACAATTTTCCACAGTGAAATTTAGAGGAAATAGATTTTACTCAGGTATATAATTGTCCTGTATGAAGTCAGCTATTGCAGTTTAGTTCACAGCAAAAAAACATGTCTATTTCACTGTGACCACCATGAAAATAGTCCTATGGTGGGAATCTGTAATGGAGTTGGCCAAAATGGCAGGGTCAACTCAAAATGCACGAAGCACGTTCAGTTTACCGGAAGCTCAGTGCTGTCTCCATGATGAAATAACACCACTTGTACAGCTTTAGGGCCATTCAACCAAAATTTTTAGCTGTGGAAGAAAGAAGCCTAGAGCAGCTGATGAAGACTATGTCATAGCGTTGATACAGAAGCCAGATACTTGGCTTAATCTCATGAGGGATAAGAACTTGGAGCTGCCATTTCTGTATCCTTCTTAAAGCCATATCTGAGGCTTCTCTTCTAATATGACTCTCCAGCACATACAATTCTGAAAAAGATTTAGATATATGGCTCATACCATGTGGTATTTGGCATATGGCTCACAAAGCCTTGGTGTATTGGATTTGTGTCTGGAGGGTTTTTGGTAGCAGGGGAGGGGGCTACAGATGTGGCTCCTCTAAGAAGTTTTGAGAAGTTCCCCTGACTCCAAATTTGTCCCATCACTGGCCAAGGTTAAGCCAATCAGCACCTCTGTGATAACATATTTAGGAGGAGAAAAACCTATTGGGCAAGTTCTTTTATTTGGGAGAGGAGTGGGACATGAAAGAGACAACTATGCAGACACCAAGGTCAGGAAAGAATGAGGTGAGGAGGCATACTGGAGCAGCCATTTTCCTTTGGCCCATGGTGAGATGGCAGGCTGAGCCCTTGCAGCCCTTAGAGAGCAATGGTTGAACGGCATCAGGCCTGCAGCCTCTGGAGGACCCTACACTGGAGCAAGGGACTGATCCTGAAGAGGTCTGTGACTCTGAGGAAAGCCTGTGCTGGAGTGGTCCATCACTGGGAGGACTACAGCCTGCAGAAGAGATCCAGGCTAGCTGGAGAAGCTCATGGAGGACTGTGTCCTGTGGGAGGGATGACACATTGCAGCAGGGGAGGACTGTGAGGAGTTCTCCCCCTCAGGAGGAAGGAGCAGCAGAAACAACATGGGACAGACTGAATGCCACCCCCATTCCCTGCTCCCCTGCATTACTAGAGGGGAGGAGGCAAAGAAAATCAGGAGTAGAGTGGAGCCTGGGAAAAAGGGAGGGGTGGGGAGAAGGTGTTTTTAAAATCCAGTTGTATTTATCACTGTCCTACTCTTGGTAAATTGGTAGTGGTTGTGTTTTTTAAATTAAATTGATTTTACTTCCCCAAGTCAGTTCTGTCTTTTGCCCATGACCATAATTGGTGAGTGAGCTCTCTCTGTCCTTTGTCATGACTTTCCTCCTCTCCATTTCAACAGAGGGGGGAGGGGTGTGCGAGTAGCTGTGTGGTGCTTTGTTGCTGGCTGTTTGGGCTTAAACCACGACACCTGGGCTACTCGTGATCCCATATAATAATGTATTTTTGCTCTCTACCTTACTTTTGCAGTTAGAAGGCCTATAAATACAATGACTGACAAGATATCCAACCTCCAAAGTTTTACACTTTCCATTCAGTCTGCTGCAGAGTCTCTGGTAGCTGGTAATTAGAACATCAAGTTCCTTTTTCAAAGCTTCATGGGCTGCAGGTGGAGCCTTTGCTATAAAATTATTCACAGAATCAGTAATAAGCTTCACTTTCACTTCTTTTTGCATGGCTTCCTCTTTTGCTCTCTGAAAAAAAAAAAGAAAAAAGTTTTAGTCCTAGTTTAAGAAGGAAACTTATTTCTAACTGTTAGAATTCTGACAGAATTGTCAGAGGGGAAAAAACACAGAAACAACCTGACAACAAAAAAACATCCTAAGAGCTATTTAATTCCCAGACTTTGACACAATCTTGAATGCTTTTAAAAAACTTTTTAGAATTTTGTTGCCAAAATGTGATACTCAATACAATTTAACATTCACAACTGTTTAGTTTTCTGGAGCTCTCAGAATAGATAAACAGTATTTTATTTTTTGTTTCCAAAAAATGTTCCAAATACCTTAGCCATAATATCTCATGAACTACAAATGACAAAAAAAAATCTGTTGTGTTACTAATTCATGTACCGAGGTTTACAAGTACAATCACAAGTACTAAGACAGAAGAAAAATAAAATACTTGTGACTGATTTTCTCTCCTTGCCACTGTCATTAACCTTTATATTGTCATTAACAATTTAAAGAGAAATTGAGAAACTATTTTATGTCTCCTGTGTATACTTCACACTTATCAGAGCATTCATATTGATTAATTCTCTCAATTTACAGAGGAAAATCAGCATCAGTGAACATTAACCTAACATGAAGCGAAGTAAAAATGAAAAGGGAGCATCCTCCTAAACAACGCTTTCTGTATTAGGGCCTAGGCAGAGAATTTTAACAAAGGACAGACACGGGAAATATAAAGATCCGAGGGACCAGAAATGGATGGTGAATTAAAACCAGTTATTAACATATCCTATATAATGGATCTAGAACAACCAATCTGACACCTTTTCTTTAGCCTGTGTAATCATAACGAGTGAACAATCCAATTCCCAACTTTATACCTCAATTTTTTGTTACTCTCCCCCTAGTTATGTCTTCTCATTAAAAAATATGCAAGATTGTCATACTTAGCATTGTTTCCTCTGAGTGCTTACAACAGGGTGGTGTCTATGACTGGAGTCATATCACTACTGGAAATAGATTGATGGCATATATAGTGTCTTCATTGTGTACTGGTCTTCACAGGAATTTAAGATTAGAACTCCCTGGCCCAAAAACATTAAAACAAACCCTTTTTCCTGACGTTATCTCTCTCTGGGTGTCTGGAAGTCCATGAACCAGAATAATTTGGATTAGGCTGTCATTGACAGAGAAAGTTTACTAGCTTGTTCTTGGCTTTGCTCTTCCCTAGCAGTGGGAAGAAATGGGCTGTAGGATGAACAAGGTCCAGATTCTGCCTGTTGTGTGACAGGAGAGATGGCTGTTAGGCTTCAGGGAAAGGATCATCAGGACGAGGTGAAGGGATGTATGACAAATAATCTGATTATCTGCATAAGTTGAGGTGTCACAGTTTGAACATACCTGTAGTTGAGCTGGATGTACAGAATATTTCCTAGGAAATCCATAATAAGGATTGTGCCTAAAACTACATTTTAGCTATTTTATTATGCCGTGCAATGTAAAAATTTGAATTTTGTTATTTAATTAAGAAAGAACTGCATTATAAAGTACATGTTTACTTTTGATATATTTGTCTCATTTACAATGAGACCCCTAATCATGGGTGGAGTCACTCTTTATGTGCGTGAGCAACTGCAATATATTGAGCTCTTCCCAGGGGGAATGAAGACTGTGTTGAAAGCTTATGGGTGAGAATTAAGGGGCATGCAAATACAGGTGAAACTGTTGTGGGTATCTACTACAGACCACCAAACCAGGAAGAAGATGTTCATGTGACCTTCTACAGGCAGCTGGAAGTAGCCTCAAGATGACATGCCCTGGTGATCATGGGTGACTTCAATCATCCTGATATTTGTTGGAAAGTCTACACAGTGAGGCATACTCACTCAAGAAGGCTCTTGCAATGCATCAATGATAACTTCCTGATGCAGGTGTTGGAAGTGTCAACGAGGAAGGGATTGCTGCTGGACCTTCTATTAACGAACAAAGAAGGTCTGGTTGGGGATGCGAAGGCTGGGAGCAGCCTTGGTGTTAGTGATCACAACATGGTAGAGTTTATTATCATACAAGGGAGAAGCAAGGCAATAAGTAAGATTGCAACCCTGGACTTCAGGAGGGCTAACTTTGTCCTCTTCAAAGACCTACTTTGAGGAATCCCTTGGGTTAAGACTCTAGAAGGTAAGGGGGCCCAAGAGAGCTGGTTGATATTCGAACATTACTTCCTCTAAATTCAAGACAGGTGCATTTATTTGAGTAAAAAAATCAAGTAGAGGAGGCAGGAGACAAACAGATGAGCAAGGAGCTGCTGAAAAAACTCAAGTGGAAGAGTGAAGTTCACAGAATGTTGAAAAAGGGACTCATCTCTTGGGAGAATTATAGGAATGCTGTGAGGGTCTGCAGAGATGCAACAAGGAAGGCCAAGGCCCTCTTGGAATTAACTCTGGCCAAGGAAGTAAAGGAGAACAAGAAGGGCTTCTTCAAATACATCAGTGGTAAAAGGAAGACTAGGGAACGATGTGAGAGACTTTGTGACAGAGGATGCAGAGAAGGCAGAGTTACTTAATGCCTTCTTTGCTTCAGTCTTCACTGCTAAGACCAGCCCTCAGGAATCCCTGACCCTGGAAATAAGAGAGAAAGCCTGGAAGGAGGAATTCTCTCCACTGGTCAATGAGGATTAGGTTAGCAATAGTTAAACCACACCTGGAATCCTGTGTCCAGTTTTGGGTTCCCTAGTTTAAGAGAGACAGGGATCTACTGCAAAAAGCCCAATGGAGAGCTACAAGGATGATTAAGGGACTTGAGCATCTCCCCTCTGAAGAAAGACTGAGGGAATTGGGGCTGTTTGGTCTTGAGAGGAGAAGACTGAGAGGGGACCTTATTAATGTCTATAAATACCTGAAGGGGTGGGTGACAAATAAAAGGAGCTGATCTCTTTTCTGTAGTGGCCACTAATAGGACAAGGAACAATATTTATAAACATGAGCACAGAAGGTTCCACCTCAACATGAGGAGGAATTTCTTTACTGTGAGGGTGACAGAGCACTGGAACAGTCTGCCCAGAGAAGTTGTGAAGTGACCTTCTCTAGAGACTTTCAAAACCCATCTGGATGCATTCGTGTGCGACATGCCCTAGGTAATCCTGCTTTGGCAGGGAGGTGGGACTTGATGATCTCTAGAGGTCCCTTCCAACCCCTAACATTCTATGATTCTATGAAATCACTTGTGTAAACTGAAGACACACAAATCCATGGACCTTGATGGGATGCACCCACGAGTGCTGAGGGAGTTAGTTGATGTTCTTGCTCTACCACTCTCCATCATTTTTGAAAGTTCATGGAGAACAGGTGAGGTGCCTGAGGACTGGAGGAAAGTCAATGTCACTCCAGTCTTCGAAAAAGGCAAGAAGGAAGACCCTGGTAATCATAGACCAGTCAGCCTCACCACCATCCCCTGAAAGGTAATGGAGTCTCTCATTCTCGAGATCATATCTCAGCATGTGGAAGAAAAGAAGGTTATCAACAGTATGCAATATGGATTTACTAAAGGGAAGTCGTGTTTGACTAATCTGATAGCCTTCTGTGATGGTGTGACTAAATGGGTGGATGCAGGGAGAGCAGTGGATGTTGTCTACCTTGACTTCAGCAAGGCTTTTGGTACTGTCTCCCATGACATCCTCGTGGGTAAGCTCAGGAAGTGTGGGTTAGAAGAGTATACAGTGAGATGGGTTGAGAACTGGCTGAACAATAGAGCTCAGAGGGTTATGATCAGTGGTGCAGAGTTCAGCTGGCGACCTGTAAGTAGTGGTGTTCCCCAGGGGTCAGTTCCAGGTCCAGTCTTATTCAACATCTTCATCAATGACCTGGATGAAGGGATAGGGTGTACCCTCAGCAAGGTTGCTGATGATGCGAAACTGGGAGGAGTGGCTGATACACCAGAAGGCTGTGCTCCCATCCAGTGAGATCTCGACAGACTGGAGAGCTCACCAAAGGCAAACCTAATGAAATTCAATAAAGATAAGTGTGGAGTCCTACACCTGGGGAGGAATAACACCCAGCACCAGTACAGGTTAGGGATAGACCTGCTGGAAGCAGCTCCATGGAGAGAGACCTTGGCATCCTGGTGGACAATGTTACCCATGGAACAGCAATGTGCCCTTGCGATGGGGAGGGCCAATGGTATCCCAGGGTGCATAAAGAGCGTGTCCAGCCGGTCAAGGGACATTCTCCTCCCCCTCTATTCTGCAATAGTGAGACCACATCTGGAGTATTGTGTTTAGTTCTGGTCTCCCCAGTTCAAGAGGGACAGGGAAATACTAGAGAGTCCAACAGAGAGCTACAAATATCACAGTATCACAGGGTGTCAGGGGTTGGAAGGGACCTTGGAGATCTTAGAGTCCAACCTCCCTGCCAGAGAAGGATCATATAATCTAGCACAGGTCACAAAGGAGATTAAGGGACTGGAACATCTCTTTTTATGGGGAAAGGCTGAGAGCCCTGGGGCTGTTTAACCTGGAAAAAAGACTGAGAGGGGATCTTATTAATGTTTACAAATATCTGAAGGGAGGGTGTCAAGTAGAAGGGGTCAGTCTATTTTCAGTTGTGCCCTGTGATAGGACAAGAGGTAATGGTAGCAAGGAAGTTCCACCTCAACATGAGGAAAAACTTCGTCACTGTGAGGGTGACAGACCACTAGAACAGACTGCCCAGAGGTTGTGGAGTCTCCTTCTTTGGAGACATTCAAGACCCACCTGTATATATTCCCATGTGGCCTGCCCTCAGTGTTCCTGTGCTGGCAGTGGGGTTGGACTCGATGATCTCCAGAGGTCCCTTCCAACCCGTACCATTCCATGATCCTATGCATACCAACACACATCCCTAAGTGCTAAACCTTTTTTTTTTTTTTTTTCTCCTCTCTCTCTTATATAAAGAGAAGACATAAAACTAATTTCAGTTAACTGCTGCTAAGACCTGATTCTTAAGAATAATTCCTAAGAAGGAATGAATGTAAGAAGCAAAAGAATGTTGAAGCTGCATCAAAATCAAATATTGAATAAAGCAAAGAGAAAAAAGAGGAAAAAGAGCAATGCAGTATTGTGAAAGATTAAATATCTTCCAACACATTACAAATAGAAATTACTTCAACCTGTCTACTACAAATTTTAGGCTAACAAGTACTTTTCAAAAGGCACATCCCTAAAAGGAAGAGTGTACTTTCTTTACAACAAAGCTTCAAAAAGAACTTTGAACACAGATCAAGGAATTAGTTAATCTTTTACCTTCAGCTCCTCAACAGCTTTCTGTAACGCATCAGGTGTTTTATACTCAAAATCTCTTTCCAGATATTCTTCCTCAGCTTGTGTTATCCATTCATGCATCTCTGACAAATCCTTTCTGAGACTCACAGTTTTATCCAAACCACCTTTTAATGCTGCCTTCTTAGCATAGGCCTTTAAGAAAAAGATATTACATGGTACTTGAAGCAAGGCTACTGTATAAACTTGACAACATTTAGAAGCATATTATATCCTATACTAATATTGCTGTAATTAGGCAGATGTTAACAAGAAATTAAATAGATATTAATAATTGGTTATCAAGAAAGTATTACACATGTGTGTATAACCTTTTTTTAATGAGTCATTGTTATTGAATTCTGAACTCTTCACAGCTTTAGTGTCTTATTTCATCTGGAGCAATAGCATGTGAGCACAATGACACAAATGAAAATGTAATGCTAAATACAGCACTTGATTTTTTGGCAAATGCCTCTATACCACTTCCAGAAAACCAGTTTTTTAGAGCGAATAAATTTTATTGCTGTTAAGGTCTAAGGTATTAGTATATAACATTGTTATAAAAATAATAAGATATTGTCTTATAATATAAAGAAGTATACTTTACAGGTATTGCTACATGCTAAATAAAATTCCTAAAATAGAAGTTTAATTAATGTGAACCAAATATAACTGAATTCTGTTTCATATCTACTGGATACGCATAGAAAGACAAATTCTTCCAATGAGAAGCCTGATTTTCAATTTAAAATGAATTAGTCACAGTGGGAGACTAGATACCTCTTGGCAAATGTGTTCCCATTGAACATTGAGATCTTTTAGTTCTGTCTCTATTCTGGAAGCAAATTCTGGCTCTGCTTCACTCTTCATTTTCTTCCCAGCCTCATTAACACTGTTCAAACTGGGCTGAATTGTCTGGATATCATTTACTAAAGCCTAGAGGAATAGCAGAAGATTAGACAAGCAGCACTCACACAAATTTTCAGATATTCTATTGCTATGAAAACGTATCTACATGAGATTCTGACTTGTCTTAGGTCCAGATCTCCAGTCAAGAGAGCACAATTAACAACCTTAATTATGAAAATAAATTAACCAGGAATGAGCAGCTGTAATCTAGTGAATTATGCTACATCAGATTTGCAAAAGATACATTATGAAAGTTTCAAATGTTATGTATATGCTACATATATACACATATACAATGTTATATTACATTATTACATATGTCTATTACAATGCTTAGAATATGTCTATTCACATTTGTGAAAGAGTATCCCATTATAATGGTGGAAAATTATTTGTGAAGCCATCTTATGAACTACACCAGCTCTACACTTGGGTTGGTAATTCACCTGAGAACTTGATCTGAATGCTGATATTCTCTAGGTATACCTAGCTATTAAAATTTTATTTGTGGTTGAAATTATTTAAGCCCTGAGGTAGGTCTAAATTGCTGCTTCTAATTCTATTTCCTAAGGCTTGCCTCAGTGCTCCTGATGTTGCCTGGGATCCCTACACAGTGGAAAAGGCTGGAAGTGTAAATACATAAAAGATGACAAAGATTTCAGTAGCTTTATTACACATTTGACAGTATGGCTAATATTTATGAAAATTCTTCATAAACTCAGGTCACAGATTCTAAATGAGTTAAATGTAATTTACTACTCTATAGAGTTAAAAGTCGTCCTATATAATTTATAATAATTTTTATTTAAATAAGCAAACTCTTTTCTATTCAATTACTTCTTTTCAAATTACTTGAGCAATAAATTCTCCCGAGACACATTAAATAGTAATTACTACATATATTCTTATCCTGTCATAACATTATGAAATGAAAATGCATTTCACTGTCTGGTTTGATGAATTTTTCCAATGTCTTCATTCTCTGATGAAGGGCTACGTTCTTATACTTTCCTCACATTCATTATTATATGCTACTGAAAAGTTTCATTTCAAATGGAAAAAAATATTGAATAAATCACTAAGCAGCATAAGAAGAAGAATATTACAATATTGCTGACATTCAAAGTTGTTAAAAAACTATGTTACCATTTTTGCCAAACTCTAGTTTTGTTCTAGATATTTTCAGCATTACTTTATGTGAAGTATTTAATAGAGTCATAGAATTTTAGGTTGGAAAAGACCCTTACAATCATCGAATCCCACTGCAAACCTAACACTTCCAAGTCCACCACTAAGCCATGTCCCTAAGTGCCACATCTACATGTCTTTTAAATACCTCCAGGGGTGGTGATTCAGAAGTAATGGGCTTCATTAATTTGGAATGAAAATGACCCATAATATATAATTGCCTTCAGAGCTAAATATACGGATAGCTTGATATAGGGGAAGCCATATTTTTCCAATAGCAAAGGCCATTCTTCATTTTCTGTTATATGACTCTGCTTTCCTGTTCTTACAGGTAGTTAAATCATACCTTTTTAGATGATTTTTTTAGGTCTTTAATTTAATTTCACATTTGATGTTTGCCCTAGCTTGTTTTGTTTGTTTGTTCGTTTGGTTTGGTTTGGTTTTATGAAGGATTAATAAAAAAATTGGAGGAACATATTCTGGTTTTCTATTAAAAACTCTTGCATCTATTTAACTGAGAATTTTTAACCTCTGTGTTGTGAAGCAGGAACTTTAGATTTAATTGGAAGGTAGACAGGTGCTCTTTAGTAGGTTTGATCTGCCAAATTAAGTCTTTTGGAGGGTGTTTGTGTCAATGGCAGGAAATGGCAACTATAGTGTAAGTTAAGATGGATAGCAACAGACAGACTGAAAGAGTCTAAAGATTCATGAATATTAGGAGAGGAAAATATTAATACCAGAAAAAAAAACTTGTAGGAGTCGATCCTGGGAGAAATAACCAGGAAGTAGTCAATGAGGTGGAAGAAGAGTGGGAGAAGGTCAGCCTAAGGGGAGATATAGACTGGTGGTTTCCAGTTACAAAAGAAACCAAACACTAAAATACAACGCTCCCCACCCGCCATGTCCCAAACCAAACAAAAACAACCCCCAAAAAAATGAACCCTATAATTATGCTTCCTGACAGAAAACATCTGCAGAACAGTCAAGATACATCTTATTCTGAAAATTTTTGCCAGCTCAGAGACATGAGTTGCCTATCATAATACCTTTAAATCTAAGTTGGACAGGTGGCTTTGTTTAGCTAAAACCTGACATTAGTCATTAGATTCCACAAGTTACTTCATATTTCTTAAGTTACATTTAAAGAAATTAAATTGTACCAAAGAATAATTACAAAACTATCAACTGAAGATGGCATTCAAGCATTTTACTAATTTATGAGTGTTTGTTTTAGCATATTTATCATAGAATAATATGATCGTAGAATATCTTGGCTTTGAAGGTACAAAAAAGGATTGGGCCCAACTCCTTGCTCCTCACAGAACTACCTAAAATTGAATCATTTGACTAAGAGAATTGTCCAGATTCACCTTGAACACTGACAGGATTAGTCCTTTGATCACTTCCCTGGGAAAGCTCTTCCCATAAATGACTGCCCTCCCAGTGAAGAACCTTTTCCTAGTGTCAGATCTGAACTTCCCCTGGTGCAGCTTCATTCAATTTCCTTGTGTCCTATCACTAGTCACAAGGGAGATCAGCACCTTCCACTCTACTGTCCTCCTTGAGAAAGTTATAGACTGTAATGAGGTCACCCTTCAGCCTTCTCCAAGCTGAACACACCAAATGACGTGAGCTGCTCATCATTAAGTCTTGCCCTCAAGACCTCTGTCTATCTTGGTCACCCTCCTGTGGACACACTGCTTCTTGGGTTTTTTCATATGTATTTATACTGTAACACCACAGTCTATGTTTTAAAAATTACTTCTAGGAATCTTGAAAAAAGAGTTTTCAGCACTAAAGGTGGACAGAAGATAATTTTTAAATTTAAAGTGTTAAACTGAGGACAGAATATTGAGGGAATAAGGAGAAAAAGGAAGGGAAAAACAGACACAAGACTGGATTCTTTAAAAGGCAAGTGCAATTAGTGGACCCATCTTCAGTGCCTTTTAATCCATATTTTAATCAGACAGGTACATAGTTGGAAAAAAAATTCAGAGCAGTTAAACTGTGTACCAATGTCTAGTCTAGCCCACACCAGCAACACTGTATGCCTACTTTGCAATCCGATGCACTTCTGATTAGCATATACATATTTTCTAAGAAATAGTAAGAGCACAGTGACTGTATCACGATGCTTACAGCTGAAGAGACTACTGTGATGTCTAAAAATACAATGCAGAGAACTGTAGTATTCCATCTTCAGATGGAATATTAACCAAGAATTTACATTTCTTAAGTCAAGAATAGCTGTCAAATTCATGCTTGATTTGAACACGTTATCTTAAATAAATGAATGAAGTCTTGTATGAAATATTTGTCATTGTTACCTAAGTGATCCAACTAAATATTCAGAAAGATTTGTTTCCCTGACAGTTAGTTTGCTATGGTAATTTGCAAGTGATGTTCATATTAAACATTTGAAAAATAATCTTCTGGACTGGAGTACAGTTAGGCATAAACATGGTTTGTTGTATACTCAGACTGATTTTTATTTTCAGTCTTTTTTCCTCAAACTGAACCCAAGAACATCCATGCAAGTTGTAAAGGTGTTTTTATGTTATTTTAGATATTCATCTTCAAACCTCACTGCTCAATAAAATTTCATAGTGTTTGCAGAGCATTACTGAATCTGAAAGCTTTATGAGCAGACAGCAAGAAATGTTAAGAATGTCCCTTTAAGAACACATGGATCAATGCGCAATGGCAAAGCTAGCAGTTCAGGTTAATACTCAAGGAGTATCAAAGCATTTTGTTGCTAATGTTGATGGAAGGGGCAAAGAGAACAGGGACTGTCAGATATGAGCAGAAGAGCACAGATCCAGTAAATCTGGTTGGAAAATGCCTGTTTATTTTAATGGACTCTAGACACATCCTTGCCTTTCAAGAGAAAAAGAAAAAAAAAGAAAAGAAAATGCCTTTGATTGATATTTTTGCTTTTCTTGTTTTGTTTGAAAAGATTTAAGTTATTCCAGATGCTCTCAAAGTTTGGTCTGGATATAGAAATGCATAATGTCAATTTTTGCACTTAACTTCAAATTGTGTAGGTGATATGAAAAAAGGCTGCAATTTCAGCTGTAAGCAAAGAGAAAGGAAGGAAAAGATAGCTTTTTAACCCAGTTGTTGCAATATTATTAATTTTTCTCTTTTCCTTATTCTCTATTTTACTAATCTTCAGTTTTATATATTTCATTAATATAATTCAAGATTAAATCTTGCTTATCTGTATAAGTATGGACTATATTTATTCAAAACCATTCTTCCTTATTGTGTTCTTGCACTCAGAATATAGTAGAACTTTTAATATTAAAAATTAATTTCCTGTGTACACCAAAACAAAGCTTTAGATAATCTTATTGTTTCTTCTTATCAGATTTTAGGTTTTTCCTTTTGTTCATTTTGATTTCTCAAAATCCCCTTCACAGCTTAGAAAAATAAGAAGAATATGTAACCCGCACTTTCAAGTTATTACACCTTTTTATTTTTTAGCACTAGAAATAGCTTTTATGATTGTCTTTCCCAGATTGACAGATGCACGCGTTTGACTACCAGCACAATATTTCAGTCTCAGGGATGACTTAATCACAACAAAGCACGCCCTTTATGTACTTTCATCTATGAAAAGCATGAATTAATGAATACATGTTTGTTCTGCATGAAGTTGACCTTATAGTGAATATTTTAACTTTCAGAAAGCTTTCTCTACACAAGTGACAGACCTAATTACATTCAGTTGTGCATAATCAATGTTAAAAACCAACTTCTATTTAGTTGAAAGACTTTGTTCAACAGTGTTATTTATCAGCTGCCTAAAATATCTTGTTAGAAATAACACATTTTGAACTTCAGGTACATTCTCAGTGGCTTTGCTGATTTCAAGCTTTAGTGGAGATAATGAATCAGATTAATAGAAGACACAGTAGTTAATATAATGACAGAAGCAAAATCAAAGTTAGCGGAAAATATACAAATGTTTCCTATTAGCTACAAAGATACCCTGACTTACAAGACCTTAAGCAGCAGTTCTGGATTGTCATAAAGTCTGTTAAATTATATTTTGTTTGGGACTGTAATACAAAATTTTTATATTAAACACGATAACCAATTTTAAATTTTTCTTGTAGTTCATTATTCAGTAATCAGCCATGACTTGATCAAACCATTATTGAACTACTTCTATACTGAAGAGTGGTAGTTTTTGTGCTCCAGTGGAAACATGGAACTGATTAGATGAGAAGGGAAAGTATACTAGTTGTAATTAAACAAGAGGTCTTCAATCCCTATGTACAGAAATAATAATTTCAGAAAATATGAAAAAATCATAAGTATATCACACAGAATGCTACTCTAGGGTTTTATGAAAGTGTAACCCCATTGCTGAAAACATTCCTAGGCTTCTTTGCATACCTGGCAACCAAACAGTAGGTTCATCTATCTTCAAAAGAAAGAATATAAAATCCTTTATAAAACTTAGGATTACATCACAGTGTAGCCTGTTGTACTCCTCAGATAAAGATGTAAGAATGTCAAAAAATTGCAGTTCTCCTAGTCAGGTTCAAAACCATTCTATACCATTTGAATATTCACCACTTTTCTGCTCACTAGGTGTTTAATTTTATATGAAAAATTATACAATTTCATAATACTACAAAATTTTATTTCTAGTTTCTTGTGATTGATGTTCTATTAAATGTAGAAAATTACGCTAAGCATAAACCTACGCCAAGTCAAAACTTGGCAAGGTAATAACAACAGTGTTTTCTGTAACCTCGGTGACTTTTTCAGAGGCAGTTTTGATGTTGACCAAACAGTTGCTAGTGATACACTGATGAATGACCTTAAGAAAGTGAATTAGTGCATTAATGCTTTTTCATGGATCAGAAACAATGAGTGGCTGCAGGAAAGGAGCTGTTAGACCTCTCTCACACATATGTTACTTCTTGATAGTGAGGTTATGTACGTGGTTCCATAACTATAGTATATCTCTAGGCTAGTTCTGGCATTGCCCTTACCCAAGTTTTTAATAAAAGCCAAGATTTTCAGTGGTTAAAATAATAAAGAGCTGCAATAATTCATTGTGACAATTGTCATTGTGTCACCTATTTGGCATAAAGGTAACAGAAAATATTAAGATATTTAAAAAATTGGTATGTAGAACTTAATTCATATCTGTAGAAAGAAACTCTTGGCACAGATTTTAGTTAAGTATAGGCTGAGTAGGACTGTGAATACTTTCTTGTGTAACTGCCAGTATGAAGAATAAATTCAGGGTCAGACAGACACTGAAATCAGGAATTCCAAAGTGATTCCTCTGTTTGCTGACTTGTAACCCTGTCAGGTATTGTGGGTATCTGCCCATCAAGTTCCTCAAATAAACCTCTACAGTTACATGCCTAGACTTGCAGGATAGTTCCATCCGAAGCACCCGAGATATTCTGAAGACATAGATATCCTCTATGTCCTATTGTTTGCTAGCAGTCAGACACTATAAATAGAGAGCAAAACCTCTTTGGTATGCAGAGGTCTAAACTCTTCAGGGCTCAGAAACTTGAATTTTTTTTTTTATTTTTTTTTTTTTTTCCCCTGAAAAACTAAAGATCAGACCTTAAGACACAGCATAGTCCCATCCTACTCAATAACACACTGTGTGTAGCCATCTCCATCAGTATGGTAAATCTCAGTAAATCCCTCTTGTCTCTTGGGAGAACTCTGCAGTCACTGGAGTAAAGACTAGACAGCTGTAGGCACACTCATTTTCTATTACTGACATTGTTTTACATGGCAGCAAATACCTAGGGGTTCACTGGGATGAGAATTCACTGGGATTCACAGGCAGAGAACTCTTTCAAATATGAAAGGGCAATCACAGGAGGAAAAGTCACTGTAGTTTCTGGTTCATGTCCAAAGGACTATTGTGCATTTTACCTGGAGAATGTTGCATATGAAGATTATTATAAAATATGCAAATAGGTCTTGAAGAAGCAGGACCTTTTTTTTCCTTTTTTTAAAAAATCATATACATGATACTTTAGAGACAGATATAAAGGATATTTTACTTAGTTAAACTTAAGCTATGGCTTAGAAAACCTTCAACAGCTGTGAAAAAGAACATATCATACAGGTTTCTGTGTGGAACAAGATAACTTTACCAAAGTGGACCCCAATCATTCTCTTTGAGGATAGCGAACAGAGACTTCTGTTAATAAATTGAGAAACTGGAAATGTCAAATAGAGAAAATAAGTTTATGAGGAATAGCTTCCTGTAAGCACATGTAGTGCATGGCTGACTGACCAAATGTTTTTGTCTTTATGAAAATCCAAACTGGAAGACGTTTCAAGGGACACAATAGTTCTAGAAACCTGCATTGGTGGCTTTCATGAATTGCTCAAATACATAAAAACAGATCTGCCAGGACTGTCTGACTAGATGCTGGATCTCTAAAGAAGCTGTCAGGCCATCAGCCTACTGATGCTACAGAAAATTATTGGGTGGCATTTAAGATTTTGGATATAAGAATGATTATCATCTGGCCTAATTCAGTAGGTGTCCTTCTACACAGTGGCAGCCAAAAGTGATCTCATAGAACATTTGTAAAAACAGAAGACAAGTAGATTTATATTCCATATCAGCTGAAAAAGAACCAGTGCTAGGTTTCAAGATGAAATCTACTGGGGTTTTTTTTGAGTAAACAATAAGATTTATTATTTTCGTGACAGATGCAAAAGAATCTCTTCTGAGATTCACTGTTTTTGTCATGAACAATGCAAAACACAGGAAGTTTTATGAGTGCACAAAATGTGGCTGTGTTCCTTAAGAAGTCAGTAGCTTGAGTGCAGAGAAAAAAAGGAGCATTTAGAAAGTAAGGTTATACTGTCTTTGGGTTGGCAGTATAGAAATAGGCAAGGATTGCAAATGATGATGGTGTCTGGTAAACATGTGCTGCTATAAAAATAATTTAACTCAGAGAAAGAAAGGAGCAATCAAAACACAAAGTAGTAGCAGTAAAACTGAAATTAAAAGGTAATGGCAGAATGATATTTGTCTGGACAAACAAAAAAAAAAGTGAAATACAGTGTTCAAGCACAATGATTGTCACACATAGAGAAATTGTCTGCACGGCCAACAATCAAGTTAGGAAAGCCAAAGCCCTGACAGAATTAAATCTGGCCAGTCATGTCAAGGGCAAGAAGGAAAAATTCTATAGATCTGTGATGAGAGGAAGACTAGGGAAAATGTGGGCCATCTCTGGAAGGAAACGGGAGACCCAGTTACCAGGGAGGTGAAGGCAGTACTCAATTACTCAATGATCTACTCAATTACTCAATGACTCTTTTGCCTCAGTCTTCACTGACAAGTGCTCCAGCTTCACTGCCCAGGTCTCAGAAGGCAAAGTCAGGGACTGGGAGACTGAAGAACTGCCCATTGTAGGAGAAGATCAGGCTTGAGACCATCCAAGGAACTTGAAGGTGCACAAGTCCATGATACCTGATGAGATTCATCTGCAGGTCCTGAGGCAATGGGCAGATGAAGTTGATAAGCAGCTATCAATCATTTTTGAGTTGTGGCAATACGGTTAAGTTCTGACTGACTGAAAAAGGGGAAACAAGCGCCCCATCTTTAAAAAGGGAAAAAAGGAAGAACCATGGAACTACAGGCCAGTCAGTGTCACCCCTGTGCCCAGCAAGATCACAAATGGATCCTCCTGGAAACTAGGCCAAGGCACACAGAAAATAAGGAGGTGGTTGTTGACAGCCAACATGACTTCACTAAGGGCAAATCGTGCCCAACAAATTTGTCAGCCTTCTACGATGGAGTAAGGCAAAAGCAACTTGCCTGGACTTGTGCAAAACATTTGACACTGTCCCACACAACATCCTTGGAATTGCATAGATATGCATTTGACTGATGGATCACTTAGTGGATAAGGAATTGGCTGAACAATCACACTCAAAAGAGTTAACTAAATGGCTTGATGTCTGAGTGGAGACCAGTGACAATTGGTGTTTCTCAGGGATCGGTATTGAGGCCAGTACTATTTAACATCTTTATCAGCAACAAGGACAGTGGGACTGAGTGCTACCTCGGCAAGTTTCCCAATGACACCAAGCTGTGCAGTATGATTGATATCCTTAAGGGAAGAAATGCTATCAGAGGACCTTGACAGTCTTGAAAGGTGGGTCCATGCGAACCTCATGAAGTTCAACAAGGCCAAGTGCAAGGTCATTCACCTGGGGCAATCCTAAGCACAAATACAGGCTGGACAATAAGTGGATTGAGAGTAGCCCTGCAGAGAAGGCCGTGGGAGTGTTTGTGGATGAAAACCTGAATATGCAACAGTAATGTGCACTCACAGCACAGAAAGCAAATCGCATCCTGGACTGCATCAAAAGGAGCATGGCCAGCAGGTCAAGGAAGGTGACTCTCCCCCTCTGCTCTGCTCTTGTGAGACGCTCACCTGGAGTATTGTGTTCATCACTGGAGCCATCAGGATAAGAAAGACATGGACCTATTGGATTTGGTCCAGAAGAGGACCATAAAGATTATCAGGAGGCTGGAGCACCTCTCCTGTGAAGAAAGGCTGAGAGAGTTGCAGTTGTTAAGTCTAGACTGAAGAAGGCTCCAGGGAGGCCTTGTAGCAACTTTCCAGAATCAGAATCACGGAGTGTTAGGGGTTGGAAGGGACCTCTGAGCAGATCATGCAGAAATGCATCCAGACAGGTCTTGAAAGTCTCCAGAGAAGGAAACTCCATAACCTCTCTGGAGAGTCTGTTCCAGTGCTCTGTAACCCTTACAATACAGAATTTCTTCCTCATGTTGAGGTGGAACTTCCCATACTTGAGCTGGAATCCACTGCCCCTAGTCCCATCACAATGCACAAGTGAAAGAGGTTGTCCCTCCCTTCTTGACACCCAGCCCTTATGTATTTATAGACATTAGTTAGATCCCCTCTCAGTCTTCTTCTCTCCAGACTAAAAAAACCCAGGTCTCTCAGCCTTTCCTTGTAAGAGAGATGTTCCAGACCCTTCATCATCCATCTAGCCTCCATTGGACTCTCTCTAGTATTTCCCTGTTTCTCTTGAACTGGGGAGCCCAGAAATAGACACAGTACTCCAGGTGAGGTCTCACTAGGGCAGAGTAGAGGGGGAGGAGAACCTCCCTTGATCTGCTGGACGCACTCTTCTTAATGCACCCCAGGATACCATTTGCCTTCTTGGCCTCAAGGGCACATTGTTGTCCCATGGATAACTTGTCTATCAGGACTCCAAGGTCTTTTTCCATGGAGCTAAATTGGTTTAGTAAAAGGGGCTGTGCCAAACACCTTTCTGCTGAGGTGGGTCCCAAGAAAGGTCACTCCATTTCTGTCATTAGAAAGCCAGGATGTGCAGCTTCAGGCTTATCAAAGGCTGTTTACTGCCTTCCACCAGCCCCATCCATGACCTTGGCTGCCAGGCTGGTTTATCTGAATTTTTTCCATTGTTCCCTTCTGCAGAACCAGGAAAGGTAGGGAACTCAAACGTGGTGATGGGAAGGGTCTCACTGTTGGACAGCACAGGGTCAGGCTTTACAGAAGCTCTCACAGAGAGTTTCTGTGGCTGGCTCAGGGTACACCAAATTTGGTGGTGCCCACAACTGTCTGTTCCACCGAGATGACCCTGGAAACAGTATGCTTGCATTTATTTTAATTAAAACTAGAGGACATTCTATGGAACCTATCCATTGTCTCTGTGGCTGTGGCACAATGAATTTGGACCAGGATAAACCACTGGTCTACCATGTGGAAACATGGCAGTTCATGAATTACAGTCTCTGCTTCTGTCACTCACCTGTGACAGACACCAAATCCCACTCCTTCTGCACCTCTGCCCTAAGTCATGTATTCACCAACACCCATCTCCTCCCCACCTTGTGTCCTGCTGGGTTACCATCCTCCCACCTCCATGACCTCTCTATCAAACTTTCAACTTCCTTCTTGGACAACCACACTCTCCAAAGCACATTATTTCTCTTGCACAGGAGGGGAAAGAAAGATGTACAAGTTGTTCCTGCTCCCCTTTTCCTTTTATTTTTCTGGTTCCAGGTAAACAATGCAGATGATCCAGAGATTTTTATATTGCATGGGGTTTGTAAGGTAGAAGAGCCATAAGGATGGTGGAACACTGGAACAAGTTGCCCAGGAAGGTAGTTGAGGCCCCTGGAGACATTTGAGGTGAGGCTTGATGAGGTTCTGAACAACCTTCTCTAGTTGAAGATGGCCTTAGTCCTAAAGGGACAGTACTCCTTCCACTACCTAAAGGGGACCTACAAGAAAGATGAGG
The DNA here is from genome assembly GCA_033439905.1 of Ceryle rudis. Taxonomy (NCBI): domain Eukaryota; kingdom Metazoa; phylum Chordata; class Aves; order Coraciiformes; family Cerylidae; genus Ceryle; species Ceryle rudis. The sequence continues at coordinate 4,293 of JAAGNO010001426.1, read as the reverse complement.
AGGGAGTGTAGGGATAGGACAAGGGGCAGTGGTTTTAAGCTGAAAGAGTGTAGATTTTATAAGATATAAGGAAGAAATTCTTCACTGTAAGGGTGAACACTGGAACAGATTGCCCAGAGAAGCTGTGGTTGCCTCCTACCTGGAAGTGTTCAAGGCCATGTCTGAGAAACATCATCTACTGGGAGGTGTCCCTGCTCAATACAGGGGAGTTGGAACTAGATAACCTCTAAAGGATACTTCCAACCCAAACCATTCTGTGTTTCTACAATTTCTCAAAATGCAGTGTAACAAATTACAGGTGCAAGTCTCCTTTCCAGATGCCAAGGAACCAAGTATTTTCAGTTGGAATAAAACATGACAAGCAAGGAATTTTTCTGTACTTACTTCCCTTACTAGCAGAAAAGTAGAGAAACTCCCTCTTCTGCAAGGAGGTTTCTGTTCCACCTTCTGCATGTTTAAAACAGCCTAAGCAATTCTCAGACCTTCACAGAGGTATATTTTATAGGCATCTGTTCTGAATTTTGCAGCACAGGGAGTATAACTGTGCTATCTTTGCCATCTGTACCTTGGTGTGGGCCTGAAACATTCATATATTCAAATGAAGTATCTGCTTTTGCTCACCTATTTGTTTTAATTGCATTCATGCTTCACTTGAGCTGCATGCCCTGCTGACCCCTTGTCACCACTATTGCATACAGTTTTATTCCTACCCTAATGTTAAGGGTTCAGCATGCTCACCATGAGCTCACACCACTGAGCAATGAAGAGCTGGGATTCAGGTTGAAACCAGAATCCTCCACGGTGACACCAAGTGTGTCATTTATACTCTTTTACTCTAAAGTAAGTTTTCACATTGTCATGGTTTAGAGTCAGGGCGGCCCCTTAGACCAATAACAGATGCTCTGTGTTAACCCCCCTCCCTCCCCACAGGGGAAGAGAAAGAGAATAAGGGAGAGAGACTTAGTGATTAGAAAAGGAAACTAGAACAGCTTTAATGAAAATGAAAATAATAATGATAAAAATGAAATATATAAAAATATGTACAAAACCACTATCGAACCCAATCCCCTGATGGTAATTACATCACTGTCACCAAGTGATGCTGTGGCGCAGGCACCAGTGGAGTCCCAGACCGGGCCCCACATCAGATGGGAGC
>JAAGNO010001425.1:0-22486 GCA_033439905.1 Ceryle rudis | reverse complement strand
ATTTAGCTGTGTAACCTCTATTAACATTAATGGAAGACACATGGCTTGGATGCTGCTCTGCGGTCCTCAAGAAAATACCTTTGTTTGCAAAAAAACACCCTGGAAAGGGCCCGGGGGGGGCGGGCGTCCTTCAATGGGGCCCTGGCCAGTCTGAGACGGCTCTTGGAAGGGCTGCTGGGGGGTCCATGCTCTGGTCTGCCAGGGCTTGGGGGAGTCTGGGGGTGCTGCTGGGGCCTTGGGGAGGCTGCAGGGGGATGCCCGGGGTCCTTCTTGCTGTGGGTGAGAATAGCAGAAGGGGATCTGATCCCTGCCGCAGAGCCACCCTCTGGGGATGTCACCCAGGAGAGCAGCCCGTGCCCCACAGACTCCCCGTCCTCAGACCCTCGCTCCTGCTCGGCTGGCACTGGCAGCTCAGCCGCTTTCCCCGAGCTGCCTGTTCCAAGGTTAATCATCTCCTCTGGCCTTCCATGTCTCCAGTCGTTTTGCTTTGCTTCTTAGGGGTCACTTGAGCTGTAGCTCCCAGCCCCTGGCTCCAGAGCAGGGTATTTTCTTCCCGGGAAGGTTGCATCTGCTTCGCTCAACTCTCTCGTGAGTCACGTCTCTCCTTCGCCAGCCGGTCCGTCCTCTCCGCACGCAATCGGTCTCGTGGGTCTTCTCTGCATGTTCTCCAAGTGCTCAGCATCCTTCGCTGGCTTCACACGGGGTTTTTCTGTACTGGTTTTACTTCCGCTTTGTGCTGAGGTCAGGTCCTGGCTGCTCTGAGCTGTGCCTGGTGGTTGCATCTCCATGGAGCAAGCTGTGTAACACTGTCCCCTGTCACCCTGTCCCTCTCTGGCTGCAGGAGGACAACCACAGCTACTACATGTCGCGGATCTACGGGCCGGGGGATGCCCATCTGAGGGGACTGTGGGTCGACATGGCAGCGGCCAACAGGAGCCAAGTGAAGATCCATGGGATCCTCTCCAACACGCACCGACAGGCCTCGGTGAGCCCATGGGGCTGTCCAGCAGCCTGGGGTGTCCTCCAAGTCTCCTCTCCCAGCGGGGATTTACCGATGGTGGCACCTTGCCTGGGGCAGCAGCATCCCCTCCACAGCCCCGTGACAGCAGGGTGGACAACACAGCTTGGGAAGTGTTTGGTCTCTCCCAGCCCCAGTCCAGGGCTGAGGGGGATGAGCTATGGGGACCAGTCACCTGCAGGACCCCCCCCATCCCATCCCTCCAGGCACTGGCACCGGGAGCTTGCTCCAAGCCAGGCCGGAGCTGGTGGGCACAGACCCGTCCCCCCATGTCCTCAGCAGAAGTTTCTCCAAGGGCTGAGCGTGGTTCTCACCCCGTCTTCCCCCCGCAGAGAATCGTCCTCTCCTTTGACTTCCCCTTCTACGGCCACTTCCTGCGGCAGGTCACGATCGCGACGGGCGGTGAGTGGGGATGGGATGTGCTGGATGTGGCTCTGGTGCTGGCTCTAACCTCACCCCATGTCCCTGAGCCCCAGCAACCCCAAACCCTTCCAGCAGTGGAGGGGATGCAGGGGGGTCATTTGGGCTTGGAGGGGATGCTGGGGGTCAAAAAAAGGATGGGTGTGCCAGGGCAGGGTGGTGGGAGGTCAGAAAGAGGGAGGGAACACCCCAGGGTTGTGGAGGGGAGCGTGAGCTGCTTTACCCTCCTCTGCTCGCTCAGGTTTCATCTTCATGGGGGACGTCATCCACCGGATGCTCACGGCCACGCAGTACGTCGCACCCCTCATGGCCAACTTCAACCCCAGCTACTCCCGCAACTCCACCGTCCAGTACATGGACAACGGTGAGTCCTGCTCTGGCCGGTCCCCGTGGAAGCCACGGCAGCTGTTGCTCCTTCCTGGTACCACTGGGCAAAGCTCAGCTCTCCGGAGCATGGAGCAGTGGGCTGGAGATGGGTGAGGCTGTGGGGAAGGGGAGCCCAGGGCAGCAGGGGCTGTTTGGCACCCTGGAGGGATTTGGGTGGGGATGTTTGGTAGGAGCTTGTTCATGGGTCTGCTCATGAACCAGTCAGACTCTTGGGATGTGGAGCAAGGAGAAGTGAGAGGACTGATCCACGCTGGTCTCTCCCCAAGGGACAGTTTTTGTGGTGCAGTGGGACAAGGTCTATCTCCAGGGGAAGGAGGACATGGGCAGCTTCACCTTCCAGGTGGCCCTGCACAGCACCGGGAGAATTGTCTTCGGGTATAAGGAGGTAAGAGATGGTTCTTCTGGAGAGGGGCCCTGCGGGGGATCCCTGTGGGTCTGGGAAGAGATCTGACGTAACTGTTCACACGCTGAGTCTGGGTGTTCCCAGTGCCACCAAAGCACTGGAGAGCTCTGCAGCAGCCCCAGGAGCCCGGGGCAGGGACACATCACACCCTCTCTTTCCGGCTGCAGATCCCTGTGCCCGTCCTGCAGATCAGTGCCACCCAGCACCCTGTGAAAGCTGGACTCTCTGATGCCTTCATGATCCTCAACCCATCTCCTGATGTGCCTGGTGAGTCGCTGCGTGAGGAACTGGGGGATGCTGGGACAGGGAAGCAGCGGGTCCCGCGGGGCTGCCCTGGCATCGCAGCTGGGCGAGGGGGCTGCTGCTTTGGGTGGTCCCTGAACACCTATGGTGGCACATGGCCCTGCTGTGGGCAGGGCTGGGACCTGCACCTGTGCTGGCAGCACGCGAGGACAGCTACATACGTGTCCACATGTTTATTCCACACGCGCCACGAGCTGCAGGCATGGGGTGAGCTCACCCAAAAGGCTCTTCAGCCTCTTCTGTCCCCTCTTGTCACAAGGAGCCCAACGTCACTCCTGCCTCCCCGCGCGGCACCCGGCACCGCTGCTTTTCCTGGTTATTTATGGAGCTGCCATCTGGGCCTCATTTATTACCAGTTATCAATGGTTTGTGTCCAAACCAGCCAAGCTGGCTGGTGCCTGTCCCTGCCCCACCATGCCCAGTGCCCTCCATCCCCGTGACCCCTGCCTGTACCCCCTGCCTGCCCCAGGGGTGCCAGGGGAACCGGGGAGGGGAGAAGAAACACAAGAACTGGGCACCAAAAAAACCCCTCATGAGGTGGAGAAAAAAGGCTTGAGGGGGTAGGAGGGGAGAGTGCTCCATCCTTCTCATCTGCCGGTCTCCGAGCTCTGAGCAGAGCTGCGAGGGGCTGGAAGGGCAGGTTTGAGAATCCTCCCAGCTAAACGTGATGCCAGAGAAGCATCTTGGCTGGTGTCGCCGCGTGAATTAGTGGCAGATGCCGGGAGAAAATCTGGGAGAAGCCTGAACCCAGGGTAGACTCCTACGGCCTCCAGGATGGAGGGGGAAGAGAAGGAAGAGGGCAAAGCGTGAGGGCTGGAGGCAGGAGGAGGCTTTGGGGGGGAAGGCAGCTGTGGAGCGGGAGCCCGGGGAGCGAGCTCGGCGCACGGGGGAGGCTGGCGGGTCCGTGAGTCACTGCCCAGCAATGTGTTGTGCAGCTTCGTGTTTGTTTAGAGCGATGCAGGGCTGGAGCGCATCCATCTCGGGCGTCTCTGGTCAGGGAGAGGGGGACGGAGAGCTCCAAGCTCCTCCTAGCAAAACAGGGAAGAGGAGATCTGGGCCTGGACATCCCTCCTCCTCTCCCCCAGCATCCCCTGCATTGCTTCTCCTCCAGCCTGGCAGCTGCCGTGTACTGTCATCTCCCACAGGAACCACCCCAAGATCTGGGGCCGCCTTTGCCTCTCAGCCCCACAAGCTTCCCCTGCACACGCTGGGGGGGTCACGCGTAGGGTAAACCCCTTTGGAGAGTGGGTTTGTGCCCGGTCTAAAGCCAAGGCTCCGTGTTTCAGAGTCCCGCCGTCGGACCATCTATGAATATCATCGTGTGGAGCTGGACACCAGCAAGATCACCAACATGTCAGCCGTGGAGTTCACCCCACTGCCCAGTAAGTCGGCCAGGCTGGCACGGTGCCCCAGAGTGTTTCCCTCCCGTGGTTTCACCCAGCGACTACAACAACCTCCTATTTACAGGCAACGGGGGAAGCCAAGGCGGGGGGAGGCATGTCCAGCGGGTGCTGGAAGGGGGGGGTGGGATCCGGAGCCGTGACAGAGGGGTACGGCTCACCCCTGCTCTGGGATCCCCCAGTCATTCCACCTTCACAAGCCGGTCTGCGCGTGGCTGTCACTGAACGCCTCGGCCCCGTCTGGATTTACCAGCTCGCCCCTGGCCAGCAGCAAATCCCTGGCACGTGCCAGCCCGGCGCTGCTGTAGCTGAGATGGGAGGAGCTGGTCACAGAGGGATCCGCCAGCAGTGACACCTCTCCTGGTTCGCTCAGCGCTCCCTCCCCCAGTGCCGAGAACGCTGGGGCCACAACGTCCCTGGGAGCCACGGGCTGTGGTCTCAAGTGACTCCGTGCTGCTCTGCCAGCACCTCTCCTCGGGCACAGCGGAGTCGGTGGCTCTCGTTACTCACCAGTAGATCCCCTCAGCTCCTTTTTTTCCCTCTCCTCCCACCTCTCCAACCACTGAAACTCCTTTTTGCTCCAGCTGATTTAGCTGGACACCAGTTCCCTTCAGGGCTACCTTCAAGATGTTTTCTGCACCTCCACGCTGAGATAAAATTTAAGAGTCCTGTTAAATAGACACATCTTTAGTGTTGGGCTCTAAGGACACGTGCGCACGAGGGAAAGTCATCGTGCAGTCCATAAATACTGAGCGGGGAGTAAATCTGCTGTGAAGTTACTGAGGTTGTGCATCTAAACGGCCTCCCCAGGGTGTTTTATGACAGTTTGGACAGCAGGCAGGGTCACCGCAGAGCAGATCGTAAATAAGCAGTCTGCAATAATTCTATTTTGCACCCCCCTTAAGACTCGCTGGTTGGTTTTTCTCCAGCAGCTCGTGTAGCCGAGAGCAGGGTCTTCAGAGGAGCCACAGAGCCTGAGAGAAGCGGGAGCCACTTCTTCATTTGGGGGGTTAATTTTGAGCCTTATTCAGGTCAGAAATGGCTGAACCGGGCGAGTCTCTGCCTCTTCTCCAGAGGTCCTCACTTGTTTGCTGCCTTCACATGGCGGTCTGCGGGGGAGAAGCTCAGGATGGGAGAGCGGTGCAGGTCAGGACCAGGGGACACCAGAAGAGTGTGGGCAGCCCAGGTCCTGGGTGAGTTTGCTCAAGTGTGAGGGGCAGAGCAGGGAGCCCAGGGATGGAGAGGTGATGGAGTGTCTGGGGCTGGAAGGAGGTGTGCAGGCATCCCAGGGGATTGCTGCCACCTCTCCGGGTCCTGGGCACCAAAGCAGGATGTGAATCTTTGGTGTTCTGCCTTCACCACTTGGCGTGTCGCAGCACCGGAGCAGCTCAGCCCGAGGGGCTTGTTAAAACTGCTGGCTCCCTTTCTGCAGAGAAGCCCTCTTGGCCATCTCTTCTGGACAGGGTGACAAGAACCTGATGGTGCTCTACAAGCAGCTGGTCCTCTCCAGTGTGGAGATGTTCTTGCAGAACTGTTTAGTATGGGCATAGCAACTGGGGGTTAAACTGGTTGTGTTGCTTCTGAGAAACAGTACAGTAAGAAACGGGCAGTCTCGGGTGGGGTGTGATTCCCAGCCAAGCCGAAGGGAAGGACATTTACAGATGGAGTCTCCTCCTGCAGGAAGGTGCTGCCTTGTCCTGCAGGTCCACTGCAGAGAGAGGTTGGGTCAGAGGCTCAGCTGTTGATGCTCTGGTTCTGCCCAGGCCACCAGCTCTCAGCGGCTGCTCCCCGGTGCCCGTGCCGCTGCTGGTGGATCACTGGGACATCTCTCCTCTCCTCTCTCTTTTGCAGCTTGTCTCCAGCATCAGAGCTGTGAAACGTGCGTGACCTCGGAGCTGACCTTCAACTGCAGCTGGTGTCACGTCCTGCAGAGGTAGCTGGGATGAGTCTCCTTCTCACCTCTTCCCTTGCTAATGTTTCTGTAGCTGGAGAGCAAGTGCAGCTCCAGGTCTGAGGCCTTTGTCAGTGTTGCTGGGGTTTTATTATTCTTCTCCTGTTTTTTTTCCGGTTCTTTTGGTCGCTCTTTGGTTTAGTCAGGGTGCTGCTCTCGGTCTCGCAGCCATGGCTAAGCGGCGATCTGATCTCCGGTTACAAGCCACTGGCAAAGACTTTTCCCAAGGCTGGGGTTCTTGGTCCTAATGTTTTGATGCAGCAGCTGGAACAAGCTGAGACCAGAAGCGTGATTCAAATTTTTGTCCTTGAGCTGAAACACGGTGGAAACTTGTCCTGGCTCGGGCTGCAATTTCAGCCAGCCAGGCAGGGCAGGGAGGCTGGGATGGGCTCTCATCTGAAGGACACCAGGTAGGTCATGGAGCTGGGGATGCTCACCAGCTGCAGGGGACAAGCCCTCCTTGCTGGGGACAAGGCACAGCAAAGGCAAGGGGCACTTGCAGCTGCTTTTTTTGGGGGGGAAACAGGATGAGCTGCAGTCCCAGCCGTGCAGCAGTCCGGCTCCCCGCTCTCCTGCGGCTCAAGCGGCGCGATACGGAGCGTGAGGGAGTTTAATGAGGTTTTGCTGGAGTGTTTATTTAGAGCTAGTGGCAGGGGAGGGGACCCAATAACACAGATCCTGGCGGGCGGCACGGGGACAGCCGCGCCTGGGAAATGCCCAGCTCTCCCGGGAACGCACATCGGCCGGACCCCTCCGCACTCACCTCCTGCAAGAGCTGTCCCAGCATCACTCGTGGGGCACCTTCACCCCTCCTTTGGGTAGCCCTCCTCTCGCTACACTCGAGACTTGCACCCTGTCCTTACAGGCAGCGATTTCAGCAAGGTGTGAATTCAGCAGGGCAGCTGGGACAGGGGACGATCGGGAGACAGCAGCAAAGCGACGCTATAAATCAGTGTTGATTCACAGCCTTTCAGTGGGCTGGAACACAACGCGAGCCAGGGGAACATCATTTTTCAATGACAGTTGCTCAGCGGTGGCTTCAGATCAGAGAATATTATGTTCTCGCAGCTGAGAGAGATGCGTGAAACCAGATGTGGCTTTGGTAGCAAAACCAAGCCTGGGATCCGGTGGCTTAGCCTGGGATCTTGTTTGGGCCGAAACCCCAGGGTTCAAGAACTTTGTCATTCTCATGCCAAATTCACGGTGTTCTTCCAAAATCCAAGTCGCTGTTGCTGATCTTTGCTCCTGTCACTTATAGCGCGGGGACTTCTCGCGGCATTGGCCGGAAGCCGCGCTCTCCGTAGCGTGGTCCCGAAGAGCTTCAGTTACAAGTGATAAAAAGCGTGGTGGAAGCCGCAGGCAAGAGCAAGCCCAGCGCTATCTCACCGGCTTTCAGCCAGGTTGGGTCTGCAAAGCCAACGCAATCTTTCGCAAGGAAACCAGCAAGGTGGCTGCCAGGCTTTGAACTTCTATCCCGAGTCCAGCTCAGTGATTCCACCCTGGAGTCCTCTTAGCTCTCTTCTGGACACAGGAGATTTTGTTTTTGCTGAGCCCATAACTGTTACAGGAACTGTACTTCAAGCAGAGATGTCAGTGACTCAGCAGGACCTGAAGTTCTTTGTGGCTTCTCCTCTTTTACTGGTTGGTGGTTGGGTAAATTAGCACTTGTATGAGCTGAACCCCTGATTTATATTTTGGTGTCCCCAGAGACTTTCCAAAGGTCAGAGTGCTGTTTCATCCCCTGTGTTTCTGCAGAGAATTCTCTAGCTGGTGATTTCCCGATGCCGTTTATAATTTCTTTAATGTGTTTTTCCTGTGCAGATGTTGCTGGAAAAAAATAAAACAAACCCTGGTGGAGATCATGGCCTTGCCCTGGCACAGAGTCCAGAGAATGGAAATTCAAACTCAGTCTATATATTTTTCCTATTTCTCTGCTTCTCTGTTCCGCTCGGAGAAGTCATGTTGACCCTTTTCCTCCTCTGCGAAGAGGAACGTTTGGGCCCTTCCAGCACAGCTGTACTGGAAAGCCCATGACTTTGGAGACCAAAGAGTAGGATGCTCATACTGCTTTTCTCTGCAGATGTTCCAGCGGCTTTGACCGGTACCGGGAGGAGTGGCTGTCCTACGGCTGTGGCCAGCGGGTGAGATGGCAAGAAGCATCACTTCTCTTGGGTGCTAGGAATGATGATGATCTGTAGAAAAAACAATGTCCATATCCCAGCTCAAAAAACTCATGCTCAGCTCCACTCGACCCGTGCTGCTCTGGAGCAGGCTGAGTGTCCCCTTTAGATGTCCCCTTCCCATGACAGCAGGACATACAGAGGATGCCTGTCTTGGAATAGTGAAATGATGGTCCATCCAGCGCCGTGTTTCCCTCGCTGGTGTCTCAGTTCTGCGCTGGTTGGTGCTGGGTATTTGGTAATGGTGCAGAAACCTCTGTAAGTTACCAAATGGTGCAATTTGAGCACACTGGGATATTTTTTTCTTCACCTTCTGAAGCATGACTCTTACTCACTCTCCAGCATGAAGAAATCAGCCCTTGTGATGTGTTTTTTTTTTTTTGTCCTTGTTAGCACAATTATCTCCACATTGGATGAACTAGTTTCTTTGTCTCGGGAAGATCAGCTCTAACAAAACATCTGTTTCTGCTTTGGTTTGGGGATTTTTTTTTTTTAATTTCATGTTTTTTTTCCCCCCACTGAAAACTCAGCTTTGTTCCCTGTTAACTGAGAGGGCTGAGTGAGGGAAAAGGAGGTCACAGGACCTATGTAAGGTCATCCAGTGATGCAAGAAGGTCAGACTGTAGGACCTCTCCAGATCATTGTCATTTGTCCTACTTAAGTGGTTCCCAAATTTTTCCTCCTTTTCTCCAACCTCCAAGTCATGCCCCCCACATACTTCTGGAACTTCTGAAGCATGTCCCCTGCTTCCACTCCAGCGCTTGAACCCTAAGGGCTTGGTAGCCCTAAGCCTGGGAAGCACAGTCCTCCCCCCTGGCTCCCTGGCACTCTTGCTGGAGGAGAGCTGGGACAAGCAGCTGTTCTCCATTTTCTTTCTAGTCAGATGAGAAGACCTGTGAGGATTTAGCAGAAGGTGACCACTATTCAGCACCTCCTGACAGCTCTTTCTCACCGCTGGCTGAGGATGTCACCACCTCCACATCCTCGCTCTTCGTTGACAGCCTTACCACGGAAGGTAGGGGCAGGTGGGGTGAAGGGCTGCGGCAAGGACATCCCGCCCTCCACACTTATCCCCGGAGAGGTTTTTGATGCCTCCTAAAGCCAGCTCATATCCGAATAAATAAAATGTCAAGCTCATGTTTGAGCACAGGACAGGGGTGGGAAGAGGAGGCCGTGGAAAGGAGAGGGAGCAGCCAAAGCAGAGAGACTGAGAGTGACGTGGCGAGGGGAGAGTTGTAATCCTCCGCTGGGAAGAGTTTTACAGCTTCATCGCAGCCTTTTCATGCGTTTGTGAAGGTCGACAAGCAGCTAGTCCCTGGTGGCCAGGCTCCCCAGCATCACAAGAGGTTAATACCATACAGAGGGGCTTTTAATGTGCTTGGTCCTAGCTGGTGGCTCAGGGTTGTCAGGGCTCTCAGCCTGGCAATGCTACAGCGCAGGCTTGTGATTGCCCTCTGCTCGAGAACGGTGTCATCCCAGCACAGGAAAGCTCCACATCAGGACCCGAGTTTCCCTCGAGACACCCATGTTCTAAAGCTTGATAATCCTATTAAGACAGGGCTGGCTCCTCCGATCCTAGCGGCAGGTATCACTTCAATTTTGCTGCTTAATAGTCCCTAACGCAAACTGCTAATTAGAATAAATAGAAAGGAACATTAGTAATTGTCCTTCAGCAACGGGAAGGGGTTGGGGTGGGGAGGAACGGAGTGCCTGGCTGACAGAGTTGACTTTGAAAGGAGCAATTAAAGGAAGGGGGAGTGCAACCCCGCCACGGAGATGATTTTCCAACTCATTGCCAATTCTTGGAAAAAGAACAAGAGGCTTTCTGTGACATGGTCTCAAGCATGAAGTTAATTTGTAATCTTGGAAGGAAACAAACAGCCAGCTGCATTGGGCAGCAGACCTCATCTGGAGGAGCACGGGGGAGGAACAAGCAAAGCAAAGGAGTGGACTCACCCCTCTGCACCCTCCCCAGCCAGCCCAGCTCGCTGGACCTGCTCACTGGGATGTGTGGGAGTGTGTCCAACCGGCTGGTCGAGCATCAGCGCCACATCGGGAGGAATCCCGGGTCGGGATTTCAGCTGGACTCGTGAGGTGGGGCCGTGGAGATCCTGGTTCTTCCACAATGAGATGACGAATGGAATGGGGTTGTGGTCCCCGCTGCAAGACACCTCCAGTGTAACATCCCACCGACTCCTTCGGGCTGTAGCGAATGCCATAGTCAGACACCCACCAGGGCTGGGGCCCCATCCAGCATTCACTTACCATTCCGCTTCGCACACTGAGCGTATTTAAAGGCTGGTTTTCTCAGATGCCTGTGCTCCGGGTGCTACCTTTGTGAGGGAAGACAATAAACCACCCACGTCCACTAAACTCCGAGGTTTAAAACTGTCACTGGCCACGTAAATGCTCTGCAAGAGGCAGGTTCTGTCAGTGGCCTCATTCCAGGGGGAAGAAAGCGGGTGGGAAGCACATAGAATATCAGAGAAGCCTCCTAACTTTATTTTTCTTTGCCTTTTGTTTTCTTCTTTTAGATGATACGAAGCTCAATCAGTATGCAGGAAGCGAAGGTAAGCCCTTAATCCTCTCTCTGCCTGCTCACGCTCGTTCCGAGCGAGAACACGTTACGCTGCAATCCAATGCGCCAGGGAGCTGCGCTCTGTCCGGGGGTGGACAGGAGAGACCAAGACCAGGGGATGGAATCAAGATAAGGCTCCCATTGTTCTGACCCTGATTAATACCATTTCAGGTAGTGAAAAGCGAGAGTCAGGACCAATCTGTTTCACCCTGATGCTGTTTGTCCCCTTTTCCCACTTAGTCCTGCCGTGCAAACTGAGACGATGAGTTTTCTCTTTCCGCGTGATTCCTTTTCTTGTCATTTTTGCATAGACACAAAGTCCTTTTCTCTTCTGAATTTCCCCAGCTGTGCCAAAAGGCTCTGTAAAATCCAAATATAAGTGTCCCTAACCCAGCTCTGCCTTTTTCATCTCTGCTCCCATCAGTCTCCTCTCAGCCCCGGTCTGTTCATCAGCCCCAGGCACAGGGAACCAAACTGTCACCGTAATGCTCTTACTAACTCCAGAGAAGGCTCCGAGCCCTCTTTGCCTGATATCAGGTTTGCGAGAGCTGCGGTCGTATGCAAACCACGAGCCCATCCCTCCTACCTGAACGTGGCTCAGGGAAGTTAAACTGGCTGAACTGGGCACAGGCTCAGTTCCTTCGCAGGCATGAGGCGTTTGAAATGTATGATCTTCCCAATTTAAGCCAAATTGCTCCCCAAAAGGTTGGCAGTGTCACTGTTAGTGTATGCCACCTGCCCCCTCTGTAGCTCTGTGCGATTGCATATTCATAGCCGAGGAGCAAGGGCAAGCTGGAGGGCTCTGGGTGAGATGCTGACCCCGCTCAGCATATGGCTAATGGCTTTTTATCTGCGTGAGCAGCCAATGTACAAAGAATACGGATTGGAGGAGGGGTTGCTGCAGGGTGGTGGTTTCCTCTTCCTTCAAACCAGCTATTGCTACCATCCGAAAGGGATGCTGGAGCTGGGGGAACTCTCTGGCTGGATCTGCCTCTCTCGTTGAGCCAGACAGCGGCAGGCGAAGCCGCTCCGCCGTACGCGCAGGGCCCCAAAAGGTCTCGCCCTGCTTTTCTTTCCCGGCCTTTCCTTCACCGAGGTCTCGGCGCGGTTCAAGACTCGACCGAATCGTGTTTTGCAGGTGCAGGAAGCAGCCTTCCTTCTGAGAAAGCAGGAGCCCCGATTCACACGGGCACTATCGTGGGGATCGTCCTGGCTGTGCTGCTCATCGCAGCCATCATCCTCGCTGGGATTTACATCAACAGCCACCCCACCTCCAGCGCTGCCCTGTTCTTCATCGAGGTGAGTGGAGAGAACCTTCCCTCTGGCCATTTTTCTCCTCCTCTGCAACCAACACAAATCCTGCTCTTCTAGAGAAGGGCAGGGAGCAAACTGGAGAGAGGAACTTCGGTAGAGTTCACATCTGAGTTTCTTCTCATGGTCCTACAGTCACAGCTCATCTCCCAACCTCCAGTCGATGATGTTTTAAACTCAGGCTCTCTCCCTCCCACACTGTTTTATTTTACTCCTTTTCACACATCGCCTGTTTCCCCCCCATGCAACGTTTGACTCTTCCACCTGCTCGCATGAGCGGCCGACACGCAGCCTGGTTGGAGGGCTCAGTTGGAGCTATGACATAATTAAGTCGCTGCCTTTTGAATTGCCCAGCTGGGTTTTGTTGACTGAAATCGTCAGGCTTTACTGAGAGATGCCACGCCATCAGCTACTGGGTAAGGAGTGGTGTGAAGGCTCTAAGTGGAAGATTTTTAATTCTCGGAGTGACAGGGGGTCCAACAATCTCCATCTGCTGTTAGAAGCCCGAAGATCGCTCGGAGTCGGATCCCGAGGCGGTCAGAAGTGGGCTGAATCCTGGCGCAGGAGCTGCTGCGGAGCGAGGGAGCGACGCTGAGCCCCCAGCCTTCCCTTTCTGAGAGCATTTCTCTTTCCTCCGTCTCTCCCGTTTGCGGAGACAGGCTTCAGAGAATTGCCCTCCAGAGCCTCTCCCCGTTCAGTCCCTGAGCGCTCAGCAGCGTTTGATGCAGGGGCAGCTCAGTCGTTCACGTTCTGCAGAGAGGAGACCCCGAGCTGCTGCGTACAGCCCCAGGCTGGACCCCAGGCACAGGCCACCCTTGTTCTGAGGCTGATGTGAGATTTCACTTGAAGTTTCCATTTCCTCCCCCCTTCCCCGTTTAAACCCCACGCGTGGGTCAGCTCGGTGAGATCGATGCGTTGTAACGAACTCTTTTCAGCACGAAGCCGTGTTTTTAAATGAATTATTATTGATAAGGAGTCAAACTTCCACAAAGGAAGCCTTGGTTGTGCCTGGGGACCAAGTTTCTCATTTCCCTGCAGGCTTGGCATGAAAGGCTCTGTCCGAGCTTCTGATGGGTCTTTGTTTCTCTCCTCAGCGAAGGCCACACCACTGGCCTGCCATGAAATTCCGAAATCACACCAACCATGCAACGTACTCGGAGGTGGAGCCGGCCAGCCAGGAGAAGGAGGGCTTTGTGGAAGCAGAACAGTGCTGAGCGCTTCTCCCCCTGCGTCCTGAACCTCCCGTGTCTCAAGTGCTGGAGTCTCCTGTTGTTCTATTGCAAAGTCTTTCCCCTCTTGGAAAAGAAACAGCAAGTAGTGGAAAAAGACCCAACGGAGTATTTGAAAAGGAGGAGTGGGGGTGCGGCGAGGCTGCGCTGACCTGGAGTCCTCCCAGGACAGCAGCGGTGGCAGTCGGTTGTGACAGGGGACTCTGCCTGCAGCCTGGCACCCAAGCCCTGGATGCGGCGACAGAGAAACGTGCAGTCAGTGTTTCAGCCTGGCCTGGTTTTGGTCCGTGGTTGGTTTTTCCCCCCTCGGTGTGCGGCTGACCTCTGAGGGACCTCCACCAGGAGTCGCAGCAGGGGCAGCAAAGCTGGGGGACAAATCTCGATAGGGGCAAAATATACGATTGCCTCAAGCAGCAGGCTCTTGGGGACAGCAAACTGGTGGCTCTGTGCTGCACCCTGGCTCCGCCTGCGCTCGGGAAAGTTGGGCTGGTTGCCTCGTCCACTCTGCAGGGAGAGGCTGGGTGGTTGGGCTAAGCTGGTGGCCCAGGAGGGGTAAGGTCAGCTCTCCAGGCTCACCTCCCTCTCCCCCAGCTCTGTCCCTTTCTCTGCTCTCCCTTTTGCCATTTTTTGAGGTGGGAGACATTTAATTTTGTCAGCATGGCTGAGAAGCCTTCAGCCCTTGTCTTTTCAGCCTTCCCACCACCATGACTTCAACTCCCTGCCCTCCTCTCCTTGCAAAGCAGCAGCTTCCACCTCCTGCTCTGGAGAAAGGGAAACCTGAGCTATTTTAAGGGCAAAATCCTGCAGAGGATTCAACCTTCAGGATGTTTGTGAGCTAAAGGTTCTGATGCACTTTTTTGGCATCTAATGAGTTTGCTAAATTACTATTGATGACCCTTTTCCTAAAGGAGAGAGTGTGGGGAAAAAAAAAATATGTATTTCAAAATAAAAAAATCTTAAGATTCTTTCAAAATATATGCTGGTGGTGTGGCCACTAATCCAGCAGGAACAGAGCAGGTCGGAGTGGAGGAGGATGTGGACAGAGCAGTAGCAGAAGCCGTGCCCTCCCACGGGCTAAACGCTGATGCGAATCCACGCTCATTCAGGGGCACTTCACACCCATAAGGAGAGAAGCCTTGACACCACTGACAACCTCCAGATCACCTTGGGAACGTCAGAGTTTTTAGAGCCCAGCTCAAATCAGTGGAATTTTCTTCTTTATTTTTTTTTTTTTGGTTTGGTTTGGGGTTTTTTTTATGTCTACAATAGGCCCCCTGCTCTGGATTTGTACGTATATTGTGATTCCAGAACCCAACCCTAACGAAGGACTTGGCATTAGACCTCTCAGGGTTTCCTCCTCCTCCTCCTGTGCAAACAGAATTCAAGATTAATCCGCAGAAATAACTCTGCCCCACTTCCACTGACAGCAGCTGCAGGATTGGGCCCTAAACTGAGGAAAGCTTCTATTAAAAAGACAAGACTCCAGAGTCAAGTTTTGGGTAAAGTTGACTTTCCCCCACCAAAGAAAAGGTGTTGGTTATATGGGGCCTTTTTTCTTTTTCCCCCCTTTTTTTTTCTTTTTAAATTTTCTCTTGATCCTCACAGTTATTTATTCTGATAATCATGTTTGGTGCATATTTTATCCACTGGCTGGTTCAGCTGTCACTGGTGGTGATTACTGCCAAAGGCAGGGTCTGTCTAATTAATGTTTTCCTTCTCATCTGCTGAATTTATATAGCCATTAAAGATAAATATGGATGCTTTGTGGCATTTAGACCCCAGCTTATACTTTCTCATACAGAGCCACGTGGGAGACTTTTGCTGCATCTTATTATGGCATAAAGGCACCAAAATGCTCCAGCAGGGTAAGTCAGACCGAGTCGTGCCGAGCTGTTACAGTCCAGACGGTCTCTCCTTAGGCATATTTTGAAGATAAACTTTATTCCCAAATAAAGCTTTCAGATGGAAGGCTGGGGTTTTTTTTTTTTTTACCCCTGTTTCCCTGAAGTAGAAAAAATTCAAAGGGATGTTGTCATCTATTTTATTATTTATTTTTTTTTTGCCCAGGATCTGATCTCCTTTGTAGTGGTTATGGAATTTTCTCTGGATTGAACTCTTTTTCCATTTAACAGCCTTGTTTATACTGTTTTACAGTAACAGCAAGATTCGGGGTACTCCTCTTCCCCTACAACCCCTAGAAACTTGAGGTAACATCCAAGAGTTCTGAAATAAAATGAAACCTGACTTTAAATACCATGGAATGGAGCTGTCTAAATCCGCACGTTGCTGCAGCCAGGGTGTTCGAAGGATTCCAAAGAGAATCAGATGCTCAGGTGGAGAATAACAACATCCTGGTGCTGTAGCACAGGAAGAGCTGAGAAACGTACAACACCTTTACTCCAGGGGAGATGCCAAGTGCCTGGAGTAAAAAAAGGCTTGGGTTTTGATTTTTTAGGGGTGCTTTTTTAGGGTTTGGTGTTTTTTTTTTCCTCCCTTTAAGGAAAGAAAACCCAAACCAGGCTGTGCTGGAGCTGTGCACCAGATGTTTGGTTTGCCTTCTACTGAGGAATATGGTTTGGGGGATTGTCAGGTAGAGCTCTAACAGCTCCCATTCATCATCTCTAAGACCTTGTGGTAGAGTAGACAGAGAAGTTACTGCCCATAGTCATGTGCGTGCTCTGAGCTGAAGGTTTGGATTCAACCAGCAGCTCCCAGTGCCCAGCCAGGAGAAGGAAGGCTCGTAGATGCTGTGTCTGGAGGAGAAGAAAATAAATATTCTTCCCTACCTTTCGCCGTGAGGTGCAGCTCTGGGCGCTTGATGTTCGCATCTGGGAGGCTCGCGAGTCAGCAGGGAGAAATCTTTTCTGAATATTCTTCGCACGTGGCTTTGTAGTGGAAGAGAAGAGTAAATTCCAGAAAGCCCACTGGTAAGGTTGCTGACGTCTAAAAGAAAGAGAAAATTCTCCTTACCATCAACAAGTACTGTGCTGAGGGTGAGGAGGAGAGGCTGGGCTCGAGTATAAGGCTGGCTGCACCAAGTCATAGAATCGCTGAGCTTGGAAAAGACCTTTTGAGACTGAATCCCAACTGTTAAGTCAAACACCTCAGGGTCACTACTCTGCTCCTGCCTGGGTACCTCTGACTACACGGTGCCGGTTAATCGTGCGAGTCGCGAGTGCTGAAGCAAGACCATTGCGATGGCGCTGCCGCCACGAGAAGCGTTGGATTTTGCTTTTAATCAGGGGGCTTCTCTAGCCACATCCCGAGGCTTCCCTCTGGATCCTGATGAACTCAGCATTTGGGTTCGCTTCAGAGCAGTCTGCATAATGTTCCTGTGTATATTGACCCGTGTTATTTTATAGTGCTAGACCGGGCAGGGGCTCTTAGCTGTGCTCAGCGCCTTGCTCTGCTGGTTTAAAAGAAGATACAAACACCAAACCACCGCTCCGGCTCCTCCTTTGTCTTCCCCAGCCCCGTGCCCTGGCAGTTGGCAGCACCCGCTGAGCCCAGCGTTGGGCTCACGGCAGCTGCCCGACGTCGGGCAGAGAAGTGACATCACGTGTCTGCTCCTCGGACACTCGTCTGAGTTCAGCAGCTGGGAAACCACAGCCCAGGGTTTATCAGAGACCAGGGAGAGGTCGGCTCTGCTCCTGGGGGAGTTGGGGGCTAAACCCCCCTCCCCCTGTTGTTGACATGAGTGGGAGCAGGACCCAGATCAAAACGATATTCTCTTAATAACTAAAGGCCTACTTTCTACATACTTGAATTTACAGCACAGTTGGACTGTTTTGAGGGACTAAAGGCACTTTAACTGTCTTTTGATGCAATGTATTTACTATGGATTATCTGCATGGAATACAGTCTTAATATTAAAAAGGAAAGAAAAAAGAAATCTTGCTTTTGGACTGCTTTGTTTTCAAAATAAAACATGCAAAGGATTATTGCTCGTGTCCTGTGAGCTGCTGAGCAGGCTGGGAATTATTTTCATCTTGTATTCTTTTAATTGACACGATAAGAATACAAGGATTTTATTTTTTTTAAGACATCCTTTTCTGTCTTAGTAATAAAACATCATTATCAGGAGCTATTCCCAGGATAAAAACCAAGGTAATTGAGGTTTGAATCAAGACTATAATTTTCTTCTCATTTTATTCTGCTCAGCTTATTTAGATTTTTTTTTTTTTAAGGCTTCTCTTGGGGACCAACGACGTTTACTTGGCCCATTTGACTTTTTGACAGCAGCCAGGTTTAGTGTTTTGATCTCAGCAGTAGCAGCAAATTGTTTCCAAAATGTAAATCACTTTACAGGTCGTTATCTGAGAGCTCTGGGTAAACACCTCCATGTTTAGGCTTCCTTCGCTATTGTACATTAAAAATAGGAACAAATTGGCACTGAAAGGAGATGATGAACCGGAGGAAAATGCCCATCCTGCAATTAACTACGGCTATCAACAGATTGATTGATTCCGAGGGGAGCTCTGATAGTGCTGCTTCCATGGGTGTCACAGCCCGAGCAGCTGATAAGGGCAGAACAAGGACCTACCCGTGACCCTTTCCAGGTGCTTATCTTGTTGGACCAGGGAGAAAGGGCCACGGCAGCCCAGAAATCGGAGCCATTCAGTCCGGCTGCACGTCCCCTCCAAGAGGTGATTAGAAGCCTCGTTAGATGCTGCTGCCTCCAGGTAGGAGGATGTTGGCGGGGGCAGGATGGAGCTGTAGTGAAGGCACGGGTTGTGGTCCGGGAGGTGCAAGCCTCTGCCAGCAGAAGATCTCCTGGTATCTCAGCTGCTGGGACAGAACCAGACTGCGTTGTGCCTGGGGCTGTTTAAAGTGTAACCTCCCCCAGCCTGGGGCTGTTTTCTGGCAGGTATTTGTACTGCTCTTGGCCTTGATTCTCCTCGAGGAGCTGAAGGCCTAATTTTCTAAACATAACTTCGTCCCTGCTGCCCTTCTGAAGAGAACATCACCGGTTCCTGTACCTCCTTTCACTGGCTATGACCACATTGCCATGCTAGAGAAAAGAATATATCAGCTGCTTCTCCTTTTCCCCCTCAGCTCCCCAAGCTCCTCCTCACACCCCGTTCATCCCCCTCTTCCCCAGGAACCCTTTTCAGGTTGGGAGAAACTGTTCTAACACAATGCAGGCAGCTAGAATTTAATTTAAACATGATAAAAGCTTTCTACTCTCCCAATGCCTTGTTCTATTTTTTTTTCCCCCTGTGCAGAGATGTAGCAGATACATAATTAGAATATATATGTACTCTATATATACACACACAAGCGCTTTATATAAATAAATATGCAAATAACAGTATTATATATATAAAATAATATGTAAACAGGCAAAAATGTCAGCTCTCCTGACCAAATGGTTTTCATACTAAAACCACCCCAGAAACAGGGCAGGGGAGGGGGAATGCTTTAGCCATTAGGCAAATAAAGAAGGGTTTATACCCTGGAAATGCCACTGCAAGCTGAGGTACAACACGATGCTGAGCCGTAAATAACGGGGCTGAAAACGAGCAGGGAGCAGATTGCTCCAAAAGGGCCTGTGGGTGGTGGAATAAAAATCTCCCCTAGATGCACAGCTCTGAACCTGCGTTTTACCGGTGCTGTGGAATTAAGCTGCAATTACACAGGAGAGTGGGGAATTGGGGCTCCTGAAGTCCTCGCCTGGGAGTGTGTGAACTGTCTTTATGCCTTGGGTTGCCTCGCTGAGGAAGGAAGGATGGAAATAACTTCCTTTCTCACAAAAAAACCCAGAAAAAGACAATAAATAGTTTGCTAATATTGGTGAGGTACCTCAGGAGAAAGGTGTTTTCAAGGCAGGGTGGAACTGCTCGCTAAGGTGACCCCAAGCAGCCGACACGTGTCCATCTCAGCAGCCGTTTTGGTTTCTCGTCATCCCTTACGCTGACCAAAAGGATTTAGAAATCTTCTCGAGTCAGCTTTAGAGGCGAGGAACGGGAGCTGCCACAGTCGACCTGCTCGATGAGAACACAGAAAGCTCACGGCTGGGCCGGGGCGGGTGCAGCACCCCCCCGAAGTGGGGCTCGTGCAAATCCTGGAACGTGTTTTGGGGGAAGCCACGAAGCTGAGCCTCACGCTGGGCTTTTTATTATCTTTGTCAGACACTTGTATTAGTTGGCATAAAATGCATTTCTGGCCCACGGGTGCGAGAAACAGCTTTGTTTGTTGTTGCCTTCAGCGGAGGGAAATGTATTTTCACCCCCCTTCTCTGCCTGACACTCCAGCTCTTTGCTTAGTGGCTGCTCATCTACCTCTCCCAGGAGGCTGCAGCTGCCTCTGCACCTCCAGAGCTCCACGAGGAGCTGACCACTGCCCCCAGCCTCTGCACCGTCTGGGGGTGAACCTGCTGGGTGCTGGTCAGGACCGAACTGAGCTGGAGCCTGCGGCAAAGGGCCGTCGGTAATTCCAGCGGGTCGTTCCTTACAAAAAACTCACAGCACAACTCTTTCCATCCCTTAATCGGAGCGAATTATTAAATTAGCCACCCAAGGCTACGCTGAAACTGCCACCACGATGCCACCAGAGCCACCACCCTCTGCAGAAGCACCTTCCACCCTGCGCGCGTCTCCAACCGCTCGAGCGATGTCTCTGCCACCACAAACAACTATCTGAGGCTCCACGCTGCTCTCTCAAATGGCAGGTAGGGGAAGATGAGAGGGTGGCATCCTGTAGCGTGATAATTATCAGCGCAGCTCCCCAAAGAGGCTCGACTCACAGCCTGGATCTAAGGAAGCCGAAAACACCTGCACATTTCCATCCAGCTACCACAAGAGCATCTCTGCAGCGACCTTCATGTCCCCCCACAACTTTCTCATGACAAAAGGATGAGGAAGAACCTGTGAACCCAATTCACATCCTGACAGTTTTCCAAAGGCTGAGGTTTATTTTTATTTCCTTTTCCTTTTTACACAACAAACCTCGATTGTTTAGTAAGTGGGTCAGAGCAGGTGGCGATTTTCCTTTTTCGCAGGAAAATGGAGCTAAATTTTGTAGGCCCCCTCCTCAATTTGAACTAAAGTTATAAAAACTGACGTGCTTTTGTCTTTTTTTTTTTTGAAAACCCAACAAAATCTTCAGCACGCGCTGGCAGGATGCACGGAAAGCGCTTTTCCTCTGCACGAAATACAGAGCAGATGAAATTTCAGGATTGCTGTGAGAAAGAAGAAAAAGAAAAGCCTTTTGTATTTGTTTTAAGTGCTGAAAAGAGCAGCTTTGCTATTCTTCTAAGAATAATAGTGGGTTTCATGCTCTGTGTCGAGCTGCATGCGAGTACCTCCTGGCTTCCCGGTGCCTGCTCCTGAGGGTTATTTCCATGACTGCTTCGCTGCAGAAGGATTTTTTAACTCTGCCAACCTAGAGAATAATAAGAAAAACCCAGGGTGAGAATTTCTTAGCTCCTTCCTAGCTGACTGAGGTGGGGATAACTCGACTGTCCACAAAGAAACGAAGATCTAGGAGAGCTCCTGCTGTGGGCAAAGCAAGCAAGCAGTGCCTGGAGGTGTCTGACAGCAGCAGAGCTGCACAAGTTTTCGTGTGAATTGCCAAGAAACAGCCTGTGCCAGGAGCTTTGGCACTGGGGACACGAGGCTGCTCAACATGCAGAAGACAGAAGCTTGAAGCAATCATCAGGTTAACTTCCTTAACATTTATGCTGTCCCTTGATATGGCACCTTCCTGATGTTTCCACGCCTCTGTTGCGGGCCAGATTATTTTCCTTCCCCGGATGGGACTCGGTTTCTGCAGAGTTGCTCTGCAGCTTTGAGGAGAACTCACATCCCTACAGAAACAAGGTTTTTCTTGGTGTTGCTTCAGAGGAATATTAGGGCTTATGAATGTGCTCAGGCTGAGAAAAGCGATAAGATCATCAGGGAGAGGGGTATTGGCTGCAATAACTTCCTATCTGTTACGAAGCTTCCCATGGCTCACCCGGGTAATTATCTCCATGTTGTGCTGACAGGTTCCCATCTGTTTAGGGCTGAACGTTGCATCTTAAAAAGAAGCAGAAAGGAAGAGCCACCACCAGTTACACCCTGACAGGTTCGCTCAGCTCTTCAGAAAACCAGAGGAGCTCGATCGGAGTTGCTAATGAATTCTTAGTAATCCACTTCTTTTTTTGGGCTGGTCTCTTATTTCTCTGCAAAACTGGAAGATGGAGAAAAGCAGAAGGCAGGAGAAACAGAGGGAATATTTATAAGGAAGGAGCAGACTGGAAAACCTAGAGGCCAGATCCTCAGCTAGGATTTGGCAGCTGCAGAGGAATGACTCTGTCACGGGGCTCTCCCGTGTTTTTCCTGAAAATCGTGCCTGGGATTAAGGAAACAATGACTGAAAACTCTGCTGGTTTCATAGCACCAAAGACTTCGGTCTTGCCGATGGAGCCGTTACAGAGGGATTTAACGACGTGCTCAAACACGGCTTCGGCACATTTACAGCTCCCTCCAGACTTCTGATGGGCTGAACGCCTTGGGAAAACCTCCCCAGCCCCTGCCTGGCGCCGAAACCCCAGGTATTCGAGGAGCCGGTTCCGCTGCAGCCCTGCTCTTGTCGTTTAAATGTCACCACCGTTTCTGCCACTGCCAGGAGCAGAGACGCGACCGATATTTTTACCAGACTTACATAACGTCGCTCACACATTGGGTGTAGGCAGGGCAAAGATAAATTAGGTACACAAGACAAGGCCACTCACGCATAGAATAAGCAGTTCGCACCCCAGCAGAACCATCACCACCGTTTGGAACAACTCAATTGTACTTTTTTCCCTTATTAGCTTGCATCCTGTCATGACAAAACAGTTTACAAACACTGACTGGATTACAGGGCCTCCAACCATAAAAAAAAACCCCCAAACCCCAACCAAACAACCCAACCTAACCAACCGTGACTCATTCAACCAATTTAAACCAAACAGGAGATAATGCCTTTTACCACGCGACGCAATTAAACTGCGGGACCCGCTGCCATTGTTGCCGTCGTTAATTATGCCAATCATTATGTAGTTAGATGTATTTATAGGTCCACTGTTGCATATTAAACAACACGGGAGTCTGGATGTAGCTTCAGACTTGGGAAATCCTTAAAGCACTGTCGGGCTCCAGAAGGCAGGACCAGAAGGAGGATATTCCATATTCAGCCCATTTTGTTATTTGATTCTCCCCAGAAATGTTATCTGCTACTAGGAACATTCATACTGGTGCAAATGAACAGCGATACTGGTGCAAATAAACAGCGATACTGGTGCAAATAAACAGCGATACTGGTGCAAATAAACAGCGATAC
>JAAGNO010001424.1:31214-49383 GCA_033439905.1 Ceryle rudis | reverse complement strand
CAGCGGCGGTGTAGCCTAGGGGCTGGATTTCGTGCCGCAGTGGGGCGGGGGAGCCGCTGTGGGGCAGAGCCTGGTTTGGCCAAAGGGAGCGGTGCGGCCTGCCCGCGGGGCAGCCCCGCGGCACTGGGGGACTCCGCTGGCTGGCTCCTTGGGCTAGAGGTGCTGCCACAGCCACAGGGAAGTGGTCAAGGGGCTGCCCGCAATCGAGGGCAGGGTGAGGCTCTGGTAGCGGTTTCTGAGAAGTGCCGGGGAAAGTGATTATGTGCCGGAGGGCTGCGGCAAGGAAGAAGTAGCCTGGGCTGGTCCGTGGGGCTGGCCAGCTAATCTTGTCTGCTGCCACAGCCAGACACAGGGATGTGGCCGAAAAGCAGACAAGGGACGCACGATCGTTTGGTAAAAAGAGAAACGGTATAGGGTAGTCCAAAGGAATGTTATTAGGAAATAAGCACACTGAATAGAGTTAATTTGGTACTGGGACTTCTCCTAAGGGGACCGTTTATTGGACTTGACTATCAAGCCTTAAAAGGCATATCAGAATCTAAAACCAGAAGAAAAATGACTCTGTAGGACCTTTTCTTTTGTACCCAGTACTCCAAGAGCCTTTATCAACTTCCAGTTGTCACTTGCGAACACATACTCCATCAAAATGTGGGAGAAAGTGGTGTTATCTAACAGCTGTCCTCAGCCTTGCTGTTCAGATGGGGTCCCCGTGATAAGCAACAGCACTTGTAGTTTTAGAGACTTTGCAGACATTAGTGTTCCACATAATGCATATGACCAACAAGCAACAGGTAGCAATAAAGCATGATGAGTGACAGCTGTCTTCCCATATTGGCCTGTTTCTGAATACCAGTAATGTTTCTACTCTCATTCTTCTCAATTCAATCCTTTCAACCTTTGAAGGAGCCCCACATCAATGCTGTAGCACTTGAACAGCAGATAATGAGCTCTTACCAGAGGTCTCCTCAGGACCTCTCCCTCCATCAACCCACAGGTCTCCGTGTGCTACAACTCAAGAGGTGTCCTGAATTGTTTTCTTTTCTGTTACTAACAAGCCTTAGAGGAAAACTTACTGTGGCCCTGAAAGCTGCCTTCTTTCAGCAACAGGAACGGAACAAGGATGTTGACACTCTGCCAAAGTGGATTATTTTTTTCTGTAAATGAGGCAGAATTTGCCAGCATCTGTGGTTAGGATGTAAATTATTTTTGGAGAGCTTTCCAGGTCTCCCACAGATTCAGAATTGAAAGAGAAAAGACTCCTTTTGATCAACAGATGATTGACCTGTTGGCCTGAGGAGTCAGCCTAACTTTTGCAAGAAGGACTGGAGATAAAAGAGCACAGAGCTGATGTGATCGCAAAGGTGCTTCATGTGGAGAAGGGTGGTAGCAAATCTGAGAACATTCTTTTGAAGGCAGTCATTGAATGGCTCCTCTTTAGCCTCTGGACCACCTGCTTTGCTGGCCAAACCTACTTCCTTGGCACCAGTGTTCAGAGAGTTCAGGCTGTACCACTGCAAACAGTAAAGTGCATTTAGTATGCCGTGCATACAAGTATCTCTGCACCAGTTCTTTGGCTTTCCTTTGTAAAAGGCATTGGAAACTCAAAAGCCCTTCGGGACGAAGGGGAAGCTTTCTTTGAGGTGGTCCAAACCTCCTGTCAAACCATCTGAAGACTTCTAGAAGCTTTGTCTCAGGTTGTTTTTGAGGCAGGAGCCAAAGGCAGCACAAGGTCCTGTTTCTTGCTGTGGGAAGGAGCATTATCATGTGCACCACAGCAGATCCTGCTTTACTTGCTGAATCCTAATGTGGTTGCTGGGCACAGTCATTAATCCTTGCCTTTTACAGAGGGAACTAAGTGAGCCACAGAGGAGAATGAAACACTTTTGAGGAACTCTTCTGAGCAGGATTTCTGTTTCCTTGGGTCCTGCTTAATTAAGGGTAACCGAGGGTAAATGAACAAAGGGTATTTCATTTGCGCAACACTTTCTCAAGAAGAAAGAGGAGTAATTGACCTGCAGGTTTCACATTTCCCCATAGACCAGATGCAGCCGGACTGATTTCCAGACAGGAAGATCAATGGGAACCACAGATGCTTGGTGCTTAACCAAATCAGGTCATTGTCACCCTCTTTTCCCAAAGGAAGGAAGGGCCCGAAGTGAGTGTTAAACCCCACCATTTCAGTATGAAAGATTCATCCTGAGTTACTAGTTAAGAGTCTAGTGTTCCTCTTTGGAAACCAATGGAAGGAGCAGGGCTTTCTCTTGGACTAAAGAGGTAAAAAGAAGCAAGAAAATTGCTGTGGAGGCCTTTTGGGTCATTTGTCTTTTTCCTTAACCTCATTATCTGTGGTGTATCCCCTGGTTCAGTGATGCTGTTAGAAATTGATTGCAATTTCTGGCTTATAGATACCGACTTATCCCCCACCAAAGCAATAGAAGGCTTACCAGGGAATGTAGCCATGCACAAGACTCCATTTGGAAAGAAGTAGTCAGGAAAGTAGAAACTGAGGAATTAGCTCTGTTTGGTGCGTAATGATTTAACTGTGAATTTTACCAGCACTTGCATTTACGGATCGCAGAAGGCCTTTCAAAAATCACTGAACAACTTTCCTTCTTCCACAGAGGAAAATGCCATTAGCCATATTTTATAGCTGGATGAAAGGGAGGGGTTACTAAAGGTGAGAAGACTCTCTGAGCTAAAAATGCTCAGCATCCAAGCTGAGGAATTAGGACAACTATCCCTGGACAGCTGCCTAGGGACAGCTGCAGGACAGCCATGAAAAGATACTGTTTCCTCAGTGTGTGTCCTTGTTGGCTGTTTGTTCAAGTCATTGACCTCTGATGGTTTTCTCAGACCGGGCACAAATGACCAGAGTACTTCATCTTATTCTGTTGATGCTGGTCACTGAAGTACATTTCATAGTATGGTAAAATGCTGAGGGTGACACACACACACAGAGTGGGACAGGAGGAGAGGAAGGGTAAGAATGAAGCTGAGAGAAGGGATGAGGGCTGTGTATTATATGTATGTTACACTGGGTTAGTGATGAAAGAGCTGTGATGATTATATGTCTCCACTGGCATGGTGGCATTAACATGTGAGGATGATGTGGCGAATCCTGAGAACAAACAGATGACTTCTCTAGGAACACATTGGCTGTTTTTCCTCCAAGCGTCTCCTTGCGAAGGACGTGAAATGATGATGTTGGGTGCAACAGCTCCTCCTCTCAGTGTTTCTCTCGCTTGAGCTAATTCAAGTGTTCATTGTACCTTTGGCTCTTTCCCACCAGCTTCCTCAGCTTCAGTGATAGTACAGGTCAGCATGAGATCTGTCAAGACTGTTCTGAGCTGGAGTGTCAGCCAGGAGGGTGGGTGGGCTAAACAAGAGTGGGCCAAAGGCCCTAAGAAACAGTTTCATAGGGCTTTGTTGCAAACCAGGGAGAAGCAATCAACTGAAACTTTTCTAGGGGTGCTCTTAGCCTAGACAATTAATAGAGTCATAACTTTACAGCCATTGTGTGGCTGTCCCATTATTTTACACACTGCCTTGTAAGAAAGCATGTATCTTCCTAACCCACCCTGTTCTCCCATTCCACTCTTGTTTCTACATGTATTTGCTTCAAATGCCTCTCGAAGGTCCCTCACACAGGTTTGTTTGTTTGCTTTTTTCTTCTTTTGCTCCTCAGGGTGTGGGCAGGTTCTTCGGGCTTCTAGAGGTCAGATCTTGCTGGAGGGTTACCCACTGAATGCACGATGTGAATGGACTATTCATGTTCAAGCTGGATTTAACATTGAATTAAGGTAGGTCATATTGACTTTTAGCCAGCACTGGTTTCTGGAGGGCACTGGGGCATGTGGATAACCAAGAGTCAATGAGGGTCAACAGCTGGGAGCCTTGGAGCAGTGAAGGTGCTGCCACCATTGTGCATTTGGTACCTCAGCTCTTTCCCCTGGAATAGCTTGTGATGGGCGGCCACTTCACAAATCATCAATGCTGTGCTTTCAATTCCTATTTAGGACAGCTGGGTGCTAAGGAGAGTTCCTCAGCTACTGGACACAATTTATCTCTCTAGAGGTGTCTTAAACACCTTGACACCAAAGCATCCTTCTGAGGAGTGGAATAGGCTGAACTAAGACATTCTTTGAAGAAAAGCTGTAGGAATATTTTGATACGTTGTCTTATGCCAGGAGCAAATTGCCCATGGGACCTGCCTTGCATTTAGCCTACATCTTCTCTCTCTTTTTTCTTTCACTCATCTTACCATCCCAGTCCTCTATCAGCCTCTGTTATTCCTCTTACCATTCCTATGTCTGGAGGATGTGGTTTGCTATCCTGCAAGTATACTGCCTAGTGCAGGAGAGCCCCTAGTTGGGGGAATTAATACTGTTTTCACATGTATGTAGCAGGCAGCTCACACAGGCAGCAGGAGACTTGGCAGGGGATTATATTCAAAACCCCCTAGCTAAGATAATAAAATGAGTAGCTAAAGCCTTCACATCAGTATTTCACCAGCTTTGCAGCCCAGGAAAAAGAACTACGCTAGATACACAAACAGATTTCTTTCTGCACTTTTAAGGAGACTTTAACAAGAGGAAGAAAAAACAATTGAACAGAAAAGAAGACCTCGTGGTATTCCCACATTGATGTCCTTTTTTCAGACTTGCAAATGCAAGCCTGTTATGTAGTTATGAGCAGCTGCAGTTGCTGCCTGGATAGTGCTGGAGCATCCTGACTCTGAAGAAATGTGTAGGAGACATAGAATAGCAGTGCTGTGCAGAGGAGTTTTGTGTTCTCATGACACAACTTTGCATCAGTCTCAGCAGGTATACTGAGTATACAGTCCATACTGTACCTACTTTGTTTTCAAAAGATGTTATTGGCCAGGTGGATGATTTGCACGGCACAAGCTCATGGAGGTGATAACCTGGTGTTTTTTACATTTCTGGACAAGGCTTTGTCAATTGTAAGGCTCAAAAAGTGCATCAGGAGCTACAGATGTCACCCTGTCTCCACTTTTATAGGGGGGTGTGTGCAAGTATAAATGGGTCCTGTTCAGGCATATCACTAGTGAATCCACCCATCTCTGGGTAAAGAGTTGACAGCCAGGTGGCACCAGGCACAAGGTACAAGAAAGGAGGAAAGGCTACTGTAACAAAGGACACCAGATCGAACAGCCCTTCTTGCTGTGGCTGCTTTAAGGAGGCTTTCGTCCATTTTCAAGGCAGAGGAATGGGGAGTGCTGGAAAGTAAATAAACAGTTATACTCTTTGGAGAAATGCCCTCAATTCTAGACCCATCCATGTGCATGCTAGGAAGATTTTAGTGTCATGTGAGATCTACAGTTCACTCCATTTACCTTTACTGTTACCAGAATATGCAAAAAATTATCACAAAGGGCCTACTGCTTCTCTTTTTCCCATGCCCATCCTTCCTACAGTCAAACAAGCACAATACTAGGCATCTCCTTGATGTGACATAACGTTACATTCCAACTGTGAAAGTCTCCAAGAGGGATGCCTGAGCTACCGACCTTCTGTTGTCAGCATCTACATTTATTTGAGCTGGGTAGTGTTGGA
This sequence comes from Ceryle rudis, assembly GCA_033439905.1. Lineage (NCBI taxonomy): Eukaryota > Metazoa > Chordata > Aves > Coraciiformes > Cerylidae > Ceryle > Ceryle rudis. The sequence goes on along the minus strand of JAAGNO010001424.1, from coordinate 43,807 downwards.
GAAGCCTAAAGCCCTGAGTCTAGCCCGAGCTGAGTTTGATGTCTGGATGTCTAAAGATCCCAGCAGATGACATGGCACTTCTAGGGAAAGATCAGGAACTGTTCTGAATGTCCACATTTAATCTTGCCGCCATGCAAGTCAGGAGGCAGAGGAGGAAGCCTCCAGGAGAAACACAGAACATGAGCACCTATACTTACCTCACATAAAGTAACCCTGGAATGTGTTCTGAATCAGATGAGGTTTTCAAGGTGGACCACTTCAAAGCTGGCCATTGAGGTACTTCAGTGGTTAGAAACTGTGGAAAACTGGTACCTTTCATCTCAAGCTTATCTTTTAGGCCATTCCTACACAAAAGGGCAGGTACAACCAGGCAGGCCACCAGAGCTTTCATCCTGGCTCTGCCATCCATGCTGAATCAGTGCCCTCCTGTGTTTTCATTTAAATGCGCCAGTTCCCTCTGTGGGTGCTAACTCTTAGAGCTGTAACACACAGCACAACGTTGTGCTGAATCAGCACAACAGCTAACAAAATAACTCCTTTCTTCATTCTCTCTGTGCACAAATCCTGTTTGCTGCTTGTGAGGGCAGTGATGGGGACAGTGTGACACAGAAGGATAACCAGGTGGTCTGTCTCTGCTTCCATAGGGCAGAAAGAGTAAAACTCTCAAGAGCACAAATGCATCTTCCCTGTGTGCCACAGAGTCTTTTGGGGATGGCAAAGCAGAGCTGTTTTGATAAATGGTGCCTAGACTGTGGTGGTAGTTTGTTTTCTCTGCTTTTTTTCCAGCCTTGTTTTAATTTGGGTTGTGATGTATAGGCTCACTCAGCCTGAGCCCTGTCAGGGATGTCATACCACAGCAGAAGTAGCTCACAACTTTCAATCATTTTCTTTAATGCCTCAGCAGGGATGAAGTTTTAAATATTTTCCTTTGGCTAGAGGATTTCCTCAGAAGGGCTGGAGAATGTGTTCACGCTGCAGACCCTGATGAAATCAAGAGAATGCATTCCATTTTGTATCTGATGACCTGTAGCACTAAATTACCATAGCTTAATTCCATAATATCCAAGAGAATCATGATATAATTACAGTTTCCCAGGTGAGAGAACTGAAGTTCATTACATTGCCTGGACCTATGATTTCAACAGCAATAGACCTTGTGCTCTGTAAAGGGTCTCATCAACTCGGCCATAGCCAAGAGGTTTTGAAAAGCTTTGGTAGGTTTCCTGACCTGCCAATTCTGAGTCTTAATTATGGGATCACCTGTCATCAGTACAGTATATCTGCTTCTGTGCTAAGTTAAATAATATGCAAATCAGAACTCCCTATGCCTTTCACATCTTTCACTCTGTTTTCATGATTTTTTGAAAGCAGAGAAAGCAAACAATTAAAAGCAGTATTCTGTGTATGGCTCTTTTCTTCTGTGCCTTCAGTCTGCATATCTCTTGATATTCTTTGTTCAGGAACACGCTGCTAGACAGAGCATACCTTTGCATCTATAAATAATACTGCTTCCATTACAGGGTGGGCATCTGAGAAACTTTTCTTCTGTACTTACATACAGGCTTAATTTTAACAGAAATGTACCAGTTCAGAGAACTGGTGAATATATTTTAGGACTGAGTCAGGATAAACTGTAACCTCGTAAGTGTGACAAGGATGAATGGGTTAATTTGTGTTGTTCTATAATTTCCATAAGGGTAGATCCCCGGGGTATGATTGGCCAATGAAAGAGTGTTTTGAAGATGTAGTGTATAACCTGATGTCTGTGATGAGGATGTCTCCGGCAAGCCTGACAGAACAAGAATTCAGCTCATGCATTTTATGCAAAGCTCAATTGAATTAATCTCTCTCTAATGCATATTTAAAGCAGATGTCATTTTTTCATATTCTACATTCCATCAGATGATTTTAAAAACGAGGGGCTCTGCTCCATTGGTGTATCTTCCCACGACTGCTCATTCATTTCTCTGTATGTAGGGTATTTCTGGTGCTCTAAACCCATATAACCTGAACAAAGGTGACTGAAGAGGCCTCTGAAGTCAGCTCATGAATTGTCAAAGAAAGGCAATTTCACATAACAGGGGGACCTCCTTAACATGGGGGCCAGAGTCCCAAGAAGCGAAGAGCAGGAAACAGAGTCCAGTACTCTTGCCTTTTCAGACTGAGATCCAGCAGCAGATGCAAAATTTGTCTCATCTCTTAAGTGTGAAAATGCAGTCTTTGTAAATCACTAGGCCCACAGTGGAACAGGCAATGTGGGAGATTTAGCGTAAGCCTAAATACACATGTCTGTGGCATTAGGAGTTCTCAGGAAGATTGAGTGCACAAGTTTAGTTTATAAAATATTCTGGTGAATGGTTAGCAGCATGGCCTCTCCCAGACCCAGAACTTTCCATTCTTATTTGCTGTACCAAGGCTGTGCCCAGCATCCCTGGCCATTGCTCCTTCTCCAGAGGCACTTCGTGTTTCTCACTCTGTTTCTCATTCCTGTTCTCATGGGATGCTTTGGCTTTATGCCCCACTGAGTTCAAACAGTGGCATATATCATTGCTGTTACTGAACAAGAGCCTTGCGCAGTGGCTGGATCAAAGCTAGGGAAAGACATTGTGGGAAAAGGCTTCAAATATTTCCCTTTTGCACTAACTTCTGTCCCTTATTTCTGCCCTCAAAAGAAGGGCAAGTGCCAGGCATTGGGGATTTACTACCATTTTGCTTTCTAATGCAAAATGTGCTGTAGTGTTTCAGATTCCTTTTCTCTGCCTGTTTCTTCTTCTGTTATATCCCCAAGCTTTCCTTGTACCCCTGATTGTTGACTTAACATTACAGTATAAATAGATTTTGAGCCTTGGTCTTTGATATTGTTACTTTCAGTACATGGAATTTTATAACGTTGTAGTGTAATTAGGGACCTGATGCATGTGAACAGACTCTGTGACTTCAATGTGGACTTCACTGTTCTGCCACTTAACTAATCTCATGGAATAACTGTGTAGAGTTGAGCTAGCTTCCAAGGATCATGATGCAGAAATTGAGGTGAAGCAAGGAGGACTTCATGTGATTAGGGACTTGTTGATTCACTCACTGAGCAGGGGCTAGGCCCTAACATATCTAAACATCTAGATAAATCAGAGTCAGGGTGCACAGGTGAGAGTATGCAGTCTGACTGTGTATCCTTGTTCCCCGAGATTTTCTATGCTGAGCCTGGAGTTTGACTACATGTGCCAGTATGACTATGTGGAGGTCCGTGATGGAGACAATTTGGACAGCCAAATAATTAAGAAATTCTGTGGAAACGAGAGGCCGCCTCCCATCCGAAGCACGGGGTCTTCACTCCATGTCCTTTTCCAGTCTGATGGGTCCAAGAACTTTGATGGATTTCATGCTGTCTTTGAAGAAATTACAGGTAAAATAATCCAGAAGTGGAACATAACACGCATTCTCATTAATTCAATTTCACTAATCTCTCTACCCATTTTGCTTCATTAAAAACTTTCATGCTGTGTTGCCAACAGCAACTTACACAAATTCAGTGCAGGGAAGATTCAAAAGCCATCAGATGGCATGTGAATGTGAGGCTCTTCTAACAGAGACTGAATTCCTTCTACCAGTGGGAAGAACAAGCACATCAGCCAACACAGAAAAGCTGCTGTTTTGTGAAACTTTTCTGTTTGAATCTGAGAACTAATCTGCACAGAAGGAAATGGAGGAAGGGGCATTTGTATCTGCAATTGCAGAATTTCTCAGTGCTGTGTACAGGAGCAGAGTCACTTGTCTCAAGTAGAAAAAAAATCTGATGCAGAGCCTCATAATTAGCTCAGTGAAAATGCCCTGGCATGACTCTTGTGTTGGCTTTGAAAAAAAAAGTTTGTACAAAGAACAGTTTATTTCCTTTAGGGAAAAAAAAAAAAAAAAAAAGGCATTTCCCATTCTGTGATGAAGTCAGTGTTATGAATGACAGAAGCAGGGCTCCAGAATTCCTGTGTTTTTGTTAGTACTTGGGGCTTAAGTCCTCCACGCTGCTTGCCATCGTTTCTTTCTTGCTGCAAAATATTATTGAAAGTGCAGCTGGCTCCTCATTTTGCCATTGTGTTTGAAGCAGCCTCTACGCTTTTCCTGGATCTTCCTTGTTTAGCTATGCAGGGAATTTCGGTTAAATGTGCCCACACAGTACTCCTGGCACAGAAGGCTAATCAGAATGTGCTGCTTTGCCATAGATAAATCCTGCAGGATCTATGACTCACCATAACTTGTCTTCCACACACTCTGGTGACCTACATTTCATGAGGTCATCCAGGGTATATCTGGCTCAGGAAGTTTAGTTAGTTTATATATGCTTATATAAATACACAAACCTACAGTGGATCAGCTGTTAACAATGATCAGGGGTGTAACTATCAAGCCAACATGTGCACACTGCTGGATGAAGTGCCTATGCCATTTCTTAGCCTGCCTTGTCCTTCAAATGCTACCTTTAGTACCTGTCAGTAACACAGCAGGAGCAGTGAGCTATTTCTTGATAGTCGCCTGGGCTTACAGCAGGAGAGGTGATATAGAACAAATGAATGTGGTGTGGGCTATGTTGCATAAGGGATGCCTACACTCAGGGAACTAACATTTTCCATATGGTGCAAGCTGCATTGATTCTCTTTTCTCTGCCCAGCAGGGAACACTTGGTATTTGAATACTGTTGAGCGCTTTTATTTCCACCCCATTTTTAGTTGTAATTATTCTGAGGCTGGGTGGCTGCAAGTGTGGTAATCCACACAGAGCACATTGCAAGGGACTCCTTAGAGTTTGTGAGGAGTCTTATTGTGCACTTTATTATGAGGCTGTTCTTGTCTGATGTGTAGCTGCAGTGAAAGGCTTTTAAAACACTCCCGGTGTCTTTTTATGTGAAGCATTAACCTGGCCAGCAGGACAGTTCAGGAAAAGAATACAGCGTGCAAGGGGCAGCGTAGGATGAAAGCAGGGACAGCACAGGATTGAAAGCTTTGACAGCACATTGCAAACTGAATCATTTCTCCTGAAATTTCCTTCTGTGCACAGCACTGTGGAAAAGATGAGGTCCCCAGAACAGATTACACAGGGCTTGCTAGAGCAATTCCCTGTGCGGCAAGTGACAGCAGCAGCAGCACTTGTGCTTATAAGATGTGGACCAGGCCGTGGAGGTGATCTGATGTCCCCAGTGCTATAGCAGTATAATGGAGAGGACTGAAGAAATGTCTTGTGCTGTCAGAATTGAATTCCCTCCCTTTCTGTCTTCCATTTCTCTTGAGCTCTGTGCTGGCTTTATATATAAGTCATAGCTTGCTGAAGCAGTGGCACTGACTGCAGAGGTTACTGTCTCAACTGCCAGAAAGGTTTTATTGATACAAAATAAGCTGCAAAGCCTATATCTCCTTTAGGGAAGGTCACTGTAGTTTTTAAAGGATGAAACCACAGAACCTGCTACGCTGCCTGGTCTGGAAGCAGGTGTAGGTCCCATCCCATGCCAAGTGACAGCAATTGGCACGAGTGACTAGAATTCACTCAACAGACTTCAGATGAGAAGGATGGGGGCCAGATGGAAAGGCATCAGGATCTCTTAGGGATTAGACATATGCTGAATCTAGTTAGATGAAAGCCTGTTACAGAATTCCAATAAAGCTTTACTTTCTGTACTCCCAAGCTAGTGATCTTTGACACAACACAGGGGCTTTAACCTTTTATAATACTGTCCCATGTTGTTTAACTGAAGCCATGAAATCAAGACTCCTTTAAACAGAAAAATATTTTGTGCTCTGGAGTATCAGGCAGTTTCAAGGACAGTATCTGGCACTTACCCTTGTTCACTTGACATGATTACTTTTACAGAACTATGAGACAAAGCTGGGGCAAGGACAAAGCTGCAAGTTTACTGGCTTCAAACCAGTGACTACAAAGTATCAGTGTGTATAGGCTCTTCTGCTTCTCTTTCCCTTTCTCAGTGTTATTTTACATTAGTTGGGTACAGTACAACTGCGATATATTTATTCCTTTTAACAAATTAATTACTGTCTTTAGTCAGACCTTAGTCTTCAGTGAGACTTGGAAGATATTCATTGCCCAGACATGTATAAATTCCTGTTACATAAACACATGAAATCTCCAGAGAAATCCATATGTGGCATCTATAAATTTCTTATCTCTTGCCATCTGGATAGAAGGGACTCAAAGATTATGCTTCAAGTGAAGTCTTTGCAAGGAAGACTACAGCATAAAAAATGCTTTAAGTCTAATAGTACACAACCTCACCGTAGGTACCCACAGTGGGTTGCTTATGGTTGCTACACTCAGTGGCTGGTACAAAGATTCATATTTCTGTTATAGCAGAAGTAATCAGTGTATTTAATGTGGAACAGCAAAGATGATCTGTAAATGAATTAGAATGCAGACCTTTCAAGCAATTATGATTTCAAAGTTTAACCTGTAATTTATCAAGCATGCTTGGATAATTCTTTAAGATGGCAAGGAGTATGTTTTGCAGTTAATGTGAGCTGAAATTGAACTGGTATGGATCCAAATGTGAACTTTGCTGCAGCGTCTTGTTTTGTTAAGATGAACTTGAAATGGGGCAGCAGATCCTGAACTCCTCAGGTTTTGGAAATACTTGAATCTTAAAGTGGATATATGTCTTCACATTTTGGATCTACTTTCTGTCTGCTAAAACCCACACTCAGTTCGGAAAATAATCTAAGTGGAAATTCTTTCTTTGGGTTTTTTGAGAGTAAATTATATTCTAGTCACTCATCTCCCCTTAGAGCAGGCATAAAAAAAAGTGTATATGTTACTGCACACTGGAATTTTCTGATATTAAATGTCACAAGTACACATTCTGATATTAATTTACGCTAATATATACAGAGTGATGTGTATCACTGCTAGATTTGCGGTGTGCTATAGCTTCCCTGGCAGACTTAAGGTTATCATACCCATTCAGAGCTTCCTTAACCCAACACCAAAGAAGTGCTTCTCAGGGGCAAGCAACTCCCAGAGTCTGGGATGGCAAGATCCAAGACCCTAAAAACCCACTAGAACCATGGATCCCAGAACTTATCCCTAAACTCTGGGATGAATAGCAGGAGAAATGTAGGTTGATATTAAAACTTCTTTAATTTAGGCTAAGCACTAAACACTGTTGGAGCTGGCTGTAAATAATTTTTCTTCCACAAACCTTTCTCACTACTTGACTACAGTTAAAGGTAAATGGTAAGGGTAAGAGATGAGTACTGGGAAGAGAACTACCCATCCCTGTAAGATCCCATCTCCATTAAGTAAGAAAGAAGAGCAGAAGGCTTTTTGACATGCATTAGGCCCTTTACTATGTCTTCCTAACTTTTAATGAGAATATGTAATTTACCCCAAGACATAAGCATCAGGAGGAAAAACAGATAGGACATCCATCCTATGAGAAACCATGAATGTTCTTGCTTTTCTTTTATAGCTTGTTCTTCATCACCGTGTCTTCATGATGGAACGTGCATTCTAGACAAAAGTGGTACCTACAGGTGTGCCTGTCTGGCTGGCTATACAGGGAATCGCTGTGAAAACTGTGAGTACAGGCACTATGTGTATGACCAACCTCCAGGGTTGTCACTTGTGCAGGCCATTAATTGTTAGGAGTGTCTTTGATATGTAGGTTAGGTCAGTCACACTGCCAGAGAATGCACTGAGCTTCCTGTCACGTTTTTTAAGACAAGTTGCTTGCAGTTTATGCAGATTTCCACTAAACAGATCTGGAGCTTTATATCTATGCGTAAAAAAGGTAAACCAGAATTGGAGCTGGGAAACAGCACACAAGAAATCTTGTGAAGAATTAGCCTTATCAGACAGAGATATACTTGCCTGCTATTATCCACTCTGTGGATCAGCTGTTCTCCTCTAAAAGCACGTACCAAGCTGAGCCCTGTGCTTGATGCTCTAGCCAGAGTCAGTTATAGGAAGTTTGTCTTCCCTCACAGCCACCTCAAAGGTAGAGTTCTGGCACCATAGATGACAGAGACTTGGGATCACAACAAAAGAAAAGGGGTAGAGTCTGTCCATATCTCTGTTGGTGGTCCTCACGCTGGTACACTCACACACCTGGTTTTACTCTGCCAAGTAAAATAGCTGAATTCAAATAAGATCAAATAAATTGTCTGTCCTAATGATTTAGTTCTTCACTCTTGAGCAAATGTCTTCATATAACAGGGCTTGAAAGACCCAGAAGGATTAAAAATTGTGCAATATATGCTATGATAATGGCTATATAATGTCTACTAGCTGAAAGAAGCATTGTGCAATATTCAAAGTCACTGAGCTAGAGCTCCAGCTGACCCTGGAGGATTTCAGTGATAATAGTGAAATCCACTTGGGATCATATTTGGCCCAAGACAGAAGTCATGGTTTATTGTGCCCTGCTGTGGCATTACTCTGGACATAAGGCACACAATACTATGCCTGCTTCCAGAGTTTTCAATTCTATGTCAGAGCTGCCAATATACACAAACTTCACTACTTCAAAATCTTTTCCCCACACGTGTCATTGTCAGGAGTGGATTTCTGTCCTGGAATTGCTTTTACTTCATCAGGGGAGTTAAATCATAGTGACACGGTACCTCCTTGCAATGGATCGTTTTGAGATAAAAGACCTGTCTATTTCTACAGATTCAGAAGTAGCTTGTAAGACTTGACTTTTCTCCCAGCAGACTAGAGGAGAGGTAGTTTTACATTTTCTCTAAGCCTGAAAAAGTTTTTTTTTCTGAACAGCATGCCCCATTCTGCCAGATTGCATAGATTCCTGTGGTGTTTTCTATAGGGAAGGTGTTGCTGAAAATTGAGGGCTCTTGACCTAAGGGCTAACACAGCTGGCTCTTCTGCTAACAGCCTCTTTCCTGGGAGTAGTTGTTTAGTAGGTCTTTTAGGGACTACAAACTCTGAGAAGTTTTTCAACTGCTCAGTGAGATTAGTTCTGTTCCTGTCTTTATAAGAGAGTTAAAAAAAAAAAAAAAGATTCATGTCTGGTTCAGAACCAACATAAATTTCAAATTAATTAAATTTCCAGCAAACCTCAAGCCTAGTTTTGGCAGGGTCTACACTGTAGTTAAGGCAAGAAATGAAGCTCACATCCTTGTACTAGTTTTGTTCTGTAATTTCAGTTTAGAAACTTCACCCATGCAACAGACAGAGCAAACAACAGCGGAGGTAGTCAAAAACAATAGGATGAGACTCCTGTCTTGTAAACAATGAAGGGTATAGGTAGTAACAGAATAAAAGGAAGGAGACACTTAAAAATATACACAGTAAGATTTTTAACTTGACAGGAATCCTGTAGGTTGATTTGTATAAGATCAGTTTAGGTGGATAAATGCTGTTACTTTATGATGTTTGCAGCTGTATGATTGTCTTTTACTTATGATAGGAAATATTTTTTTCCAGCACCTATATTACTATCTTCCATAACACAGATAAAGGTTGACTTTTTTATCTTTTATGTAAATAGCAAACCTCACAGTGGGAAAACATGGCAAATCTCTGTTCTCTCTGGCTTCAAATAAGTTTTTTTCTTAAGATATTTATTTCAGTTTTGCCAAAACGTATCCTAAGTATTTTCCATTGCATGGGAGAGGGGGGGGAAGCCAGAAAATTAAAGTTTGATTTGTTTTTTAAGAGAATGGAAGAACTGGAAAAACTATCTGAGACTGTAATTCTTTAAAAATTAGTCATGTAGTTTCCTGAACAGCATTGCAGTTTAAATGTTAAAGGGAGATCATGTCACGCTCAAAATCTATTAGGTCTTCTAGCAACAGCACTGTCCTGTCAGGTGAAGGCAATGGAAAACAATTAATTTCTGCAGAAAACAATCATAAAATGGTCCCTTTAGGGATGTTGAATAAGACTATGGACACTATGAGCCTGATTCTTTTAGTCTAGTTTCTGTGGAGCAAGTCAGGTGCAATCCAATCAAAGTAAATGGATTTATGTTGATGAAAAATAGGTATAAGAAAGAAGAAAATTAGAGCCCCTTAATGTTAAGTGCATGTAGAAGATTTGAGGTGGTACAACAGAAGGTACCCAGATTGATACAAGGGTTTTAAAGAAATCCAGGGGACACACTTCAGAGGAATGGAAACTGTGGGATTATCTCACTGAGCAATAAATTAAGGTGAAATTAAACAAATTCAGCAATGGACATTTCATGACAGAATCAGAAATCTTCTAAGTCCCTCACCATCCCAATGCAACTGTGTCTTTTTGTCTGTTCCCAAGTTTAGTTTTAAAGATGTGAGAATCACTATTGGGATTACTGAAATCACCTTAATGTGGTAAACCACAAGAAACCTATTTTTTTCCACTATTAAACTAAATTCCATATATTTAACGGGATGATCAACATTGGTCAGGCTGCTTTCCTGGAGTAATATTCAACCCTAATTGCTCTGTCAATAACAATTTGCAATATTAATAAAATAATTAAAGGCACAGGGTGCTTATAACTACCAGTCTCTTTAGTTAGAGGAAACTAATTCCTGTTTTAAATACTTGGGCTTCTTTCTGATCTTAAACAGAATTTGCAGTATACCTGCACAGCCCTCCCAGTGACCCCTCTGCGATGCTGACATCATTCAGGCCAAACTCAGGCTATTCTGTATGACCTCTGTGAATTAATGCAAATAATCCAGCAATCAGAGGCATTAAAAAAAAAACAAACCAAAAAACCAAATCAAATCCAGATTATCGTGTTCTCTTAGCCCATAATACCCTGAAACAGAGATGCAACTTCCTCAAAAGATGCTTGTTAGGGAAAAAGTAATGAAGTCACTAGTGGCCTCATCCTGGTGCTCTGCATGCTAGAAAGCATCCACTCAAGTAGCAGACTGTCAATGACTCTCTACAGTGTGACAACTACTTGTTCAGCTCAAACTAAGTCTTTTCCAAAGTCTCAGTGTTGAGTTTGCCTGCTGAAGATGCAGCTGTAGAGAGATGGTACTGCTGGTACTCCATGGCAAACGCTCTCCCCCTCTGCTTGTCCTCATGCTAGGACAGGGTGTTCTGAAAGAGTCCTCCCAGGGCTTGCTGGCCCCAAAGAAAGAGACCTTAACCTCATCCTGCCCTGAAATTTCCTGTTACCTTTATTTCAAACAAAGCCAGGCAAACTAGAGCTCCTACGCAAATAAGAGGAACTTGTGCTGAATGGGGAATTCAGGGCTCAGATCCGATTTCCATTTTTATTCTGTTTCTCGCTCCTGTCTGCCAAGTAGAAGAAGTTTGTTCTGCATCCTAATGAAGGGTCTAATCCAACTGACTAAGCTGTATAAACTCCTTGCTCTAGCCTTTAATGTTGTTAGGGCTGGCCTTCCTATGCTCCAACAAGCCTCTGAATATAGCTTTCAGGCCCTTCCCCACTGCTGATATAATCACCTGCCATTCTTCTGGCCCCATACAACCGTGACTTGGGTTTGTTCTTAGAGATGCCCTAACCCTTAACAAACTGACTGGCTGATATTTAAGATAGGGAGAAAGCATTAACACTCCCACACTCTCTGCCTTGTTCTGCTATGGGAGAAATGCATTTTCTTTCCACAAAGAAAAAAAGGTGGGTGCTTGTCATAGGTGACTACCTTCTGAAAGGAGCAGAAAGGCTAATATGCAGACCAGACCCACTTCTCAGAGAAGTCTGCTGCCTCCCTGGGACCTGGGTTAAAGATGTGGTGAGAAAACTTCCCACCCTGGTATGGCCCTCAGATTATTATACACTATTGACTTTTTAGGTAGGCAGCGATGAACTTGCAGTGAGAAATCCAAGGGCAAACAAGAGAGACTTCAGGGCCTTGGAACAACTGGTCAAGGCATCAGGAGCACAAGCAGTGTTCTCCTCTATCCCTCCAGTTGCAGGGAATAATGAGGGAAGAAACAGGAAGACCCATCAGATGAATAAATCAGATGAAACGCCAGGCTCCAAGCCTGGTGTCACCAGCAGGACTTCATGTTTTTTGCTCATGGGTTGGTTTACATGACACCAGGCCTGCTGATGACAGACAGGGTCCACTTCTATCAATGAGGGAAAAGGAATTTTGTGCAGGAGTTGGCTCATTGAAAAAGCTTTGAACTCTGTTTGAAGGGGAAAAGGGATAAAACCAGACTTGCTGGAGATAAGCCGGGGGGCAGCGCATCAATGTTTGTTGTTTAGCGAGGTCCTTAAGTGAGCCATCTCAGTGGAAGTAGGGGACCAAGTGCCTTGTGACAGCAAAGACAGGAGGGACATTGATAGGAAACACCTGAGAATGGTGAGGTAGGAATTAGGCCTCCTCCCCCCAAAAAGGTGGTGGGATCAGTAGCCCATCTGAAGTGCATCTACACCAATGCACACAGCATGGGCAACAAGCAGGAGGACCTGGAAGCCGTTGTGTAGCAGGAGAACAATGACATAGTTGCCATCACAGAACCATGGCAGGTTGATTCGTACTACTGGAGTGCTGCATTGGATGGCTCTAGACTCTTCAGAAGGGACAGGCCACAAAGGAGAGGCAGAGAGGCAGTAGAGTGGCCCTGCCTGTCAGGGGGTGCTTTGATTGCCTTGCCCGTAATGATGGTGG